>PVHX01016285.1:0-43712 GCA_004024805.1 Geosciurus inauris
CCTCCTACTTCAGCCTCCTTCGTTGCTGGGATTACAGATGTGCACCACCACACCCAGCAACAGCTTTTTCATTTGCATCCACACTTCACCATTCACTAGCTGCACAAACTTTGACAAGTTTCTTAATCCTTTTGTGATTCAGTTTTCTCATTTATTAAATAGAGATAGCACTTTGTGCCCTATAGGGTCTTTTGTTTTACTTGAGAAGATTGAATTTATTCATATAAAAAGCTAATTACCTTCAATAATTATTAGTTAATATAATATTATTTATATACATTTAACTCAGTGATGAAAATCTACATAGAATCAAATCCCGGAAGATCCTTTTCTTCCATATGGCTCATTATTTTCATATCACTGAAAATTATTGACACATCTCCTCTGCTTTACCAACCCAAATCTAGAAACAATATGTATATTTAGCTACTTCATTAATGTTTTCTCCTGTCACTTGAATAGAATACTGTTCTCTGTACCTTTCTCCATTTCATCCAGAGAAAACTTTTCAAGGGCTGCTTGTAAGGTCAGGTGTCTTGGACAAAATGGTAGAAGATTCTCACTTCAGTCCTTGCTGTTCAACTTGGCTGAGTGACCAGTCATTTAGCCTCTCTGTTCCTGCCTCTAATTTTTCTCATGTGAAAAAAAAACAAAATGGAATGGTTGGATAACAGTTGACTTCATTTAAAGTCCCAGTTACTTTTAAAATCCTTCATAAAACTCATTCATGTCTAAATCTAGCCCATAATACTTGGCAATCTGCTTGGCAATGTGTGTATCTCAGTAGCACTGCCTGATCTGGGGGCTTTTGCCATTGTGCATTTTACTTTTGCAGTTAAAATTTGTTGTGGTGTCCTGTGAGTGCTTTGGCTGAGGTTTTAGAAAAAATGGCCTTCCTTTAATTGTGGGTCTACCTTTGAGCCTTTCTGGACCTTGTGACTGAGCTTTTCTCCCTAAAATAGCAGCGTTAGGGAGACAAGTGTTGTTTATGAACCCATCAAATGGAAATCAGATTATTAAACACTGCCTCAAATTAGCTGGATTAGTATTTCTGGGGTTGGCACTTAGAGATTGGTAATTTAATAAATTCCCCAGATGACTTTCTTGTACCCCAAACTTTGAGAACTATTAACCTACACAAGGCTATGAATCTCATAGGGAATTCACAAATGCTTGTTGGATGAATTCACTCACTGCTTGTGAAGAGAAGTCTGCCAGATATGTTGTCAGGAATTGTACGTGGTCACCTTTATTTCCTATCTGCCTCCTTGGAGCCACACACAGAGGATGATGCACAAGTATCCATTCACTCCTCAGATGCTTCATCTCTGACGTCTTCTGCAGGGGCACTCAAACCACAGAATCTACTCAGAAATTAGCACTGGAAAACACTTTCAAAAATAGTCTGACATGAACCTCCCATCAGGGATTTTCTAAGTCACTTCTGCATTAGAAAATAGATTATGGTTTTTCCCTCTGGCTCCTGACAATACATTAGAGACCCTACAACTAAAGGAAAGCCATTTTTCTAAAACCTCAGCCAAAGTACTCACAGGACACCACCACAAGTCTCCAACATAGTGAATATGAAAGTAGGTACCCCAGGGAATGTAGAGGGAGTGGGAGACCAGTCCCCTCCTCACACAGAGCTGGTCCAGCCGGAAGAGCACAAGGCGACTGCAACATCATCAAAAGCTCTGAGTTTTCAAACTGTACAGCTTACCTCAAGCCTAGTTCTCCCACTCTGATTATTGTTATCCTCAAGTTTTATAATCCACACTCGCATATCAGGAAGGGATCTAAGCATGCCAGTAAATAATGTTACAGTGCTACAATTGCCAACTGGTACAATTCTTTTGAGCTTGTTTTGTGGAGCGATGTCATGTTTCAAAGCTGTCAAAAATGACATTTCGTGGGCATCCTGAAGATTAGGACAAAAAAGAACATTTACATTAAGTTCTTAATTCAGTCTTCTCCTTGCCTAAGTTTAAGTAAACTGGGGAAGTACCAAGGAAAGAAATCCTAATTTAGGACATTTATTTATTTTTTAAGTCATACTGGTTAATCTTTACCAATATTCTGAGTTCTTCAATGTTTATTCTCAAGGCAAATTTTGTGTCTATTCAAATTCTATTTCTTTGCCAGAATGAAGACATGCCACTGAAGGATGAAGGAAAAAGATTTTGTCAAGGATATTTGTGAGACGGAACTTCCACTCTATGTGTTGATTGGTGCAGAGAATTGAAATAACTGAAGGGATTGTCTAGTCTTAATTATTAATTATGTTTTTAGAAAAATATTTGTTTTATTGCTTTAGAGTAGATGTAATAGCTATATTTAATACTTAGACATACTATAATGAATAGATGTTAGACTTTTATCATCTCCTCCTCTCTTCTAAAAGCTGTTTGTATTTTTAGAAGGGTTTTAAATGCTAATCTGTGGTCCTGTTTATACTATCAATTTTCTCATCAAGTACTTCACTTGTTAATATGAAGATAAATTTAACTTCACATATAAAGTTCCAAATAATTAAAAAATTCTTTGGAGATTTCTGAGTTTTATTGTCTCTTTGAGGCTAAATATTATTGCAATAAAATTTTATATAAAATGTGCCAAAATATTTAGATTTAAAGGTTTAAAAAGTTCTGATATGGAAAGAAGCTTAGGAATTCACCAAATGGATTATTCCTTCACAAATGAGAGAGACTTGGAGAGATGAATCTAAATGTAGGAATTATAGTAGTCAGGTTCCAAGTGGAAAAATTACAGCTGAAATTAGGGGCACACATTGCCTAGCAACAAATGGGCATCTGGGGTGACCAATTCGAGGCCTAGTGGGAATCCAAGTCTTTAAATTTTTGTCACCCAGCTCTGCTTCTCTCTGGTTGTTTCTCAGGCCTGACTTCTGGGTCAGCTTTTGTATGGAAAAGATGGATACTAGGAGCTACCAGGTTAAATTATCATTTCAATTCATGGTCCTAGTGAAAAGAGAGTGCCTGTTTTCTGATTGTTCCAGAAAAAATCCCATGGAAGACATTAATTGGCCTGAATTGGCATGGAAGATGACACATTTATCCTTAAGACGATCACTGTGGCCACTGAGCTAAGATACTGGCTCATATGCTGTAGGTTTACAGACCAGTAAGGTGTGTGTATGGGGGAAGAAGGACAGCTCCCACAGAAAAGAGATGCAGACAAGTAACAATTTCCATTATCCATAGTCACATGGCTAGTTAGTGGCAAAGTCAAGATGGAGCTACAGTTCCTGACTCCTAGTCTAGCATTTCCTTCCATAGTTTTTGTTTTCCTTTGCTTTGCTTTGATTTTAAAGTCAATTTGGTTACTGGTTCTTTGGGGGAATAATTTGGAGCCTGGAAAAGGGCGGAAATTTTAAATAATATCATCATGTACCTGGTAATATTTTTCATTTTTATTTAAAAAACTTCAACCTCCATCTTTCTCTGAGCTTTGCATAAACATATGCTCCTTTGTACATGGGATTTCTCATGGAAGAGATGTCCAAGAGATTCTTAATGCTTATTTTTTCAGTTTCCAACATATGGGCCAACATGTGGCCAAAGATATACTGAGGGTGTCTGGTTCCGCCACTCTGGCCAGCTGCCTGTAGTAGAGACACTGATATATGTCCCAAGTGACCCAAACCTCTAGAACCTTTTAAATCTTTTTCCAGAAGCCTCATAGAAAAGAGTCCATATTTGCCCTAAGTGGAGCCTATTTGAAAAGGGCCACCTCCATGATCTTGCTGGTTTTCCCCGAGGCTGGCACACAGTCTACTCACTAAGAGTAAAAGGGAATAAGTGCACTCCATCAGCCTCCTTCCCTTTCCTATCAAATGTAAGTGGTGTTATAATATTGATATGATCAAGACTAATGAGCCATTAATTCTAATTCAAAAAAAATGAGGTAACTGAACATGATCTTTTACAGTGCATTGATCCAATATGCCAGATGAAGGCAAGGTTACATTTCCTCTTGGATATGTGCCTGCTCTTCACAAGCAATTTTAAAATGTTCCCCATATGGATGTGCTTTTCTGAGTGCCAAAAATAAATCTAATAGAAGGAGACAAATATAATGTCTGAGGAGAAAATATGTCCACCTTTTAACATTTCTTCATCTTTCTTCTCCTTTCTGCAAGGCTCAGGCCTGGTGGCAAGTCAATTTGTAGGGTACCAAAATGTGCTTGGGGGACAAGTGCTCATTTCTTAATGAATGCAATTATATGCAAAGGTCAGGAAATGTATACATCTGTTATGTTTTCCCCCGTACATATGAGTTTTAATTAGTTGCCATAAGTACCATTTGGGGGCTTCACATGCATGTGATTTAGGGTAGATCTTAGGATAAAGACATTATATTCTGCCATATTTTAAAGGTAACTTACTATGCTAATTTGAGGTTGCAAAAAATCTTGGGGTATGTTTTTAGATTACCTGAGCACATTTTAAGATTTAGGGTATATTTTTCATAAAACACTATTTAAAAAAATTATTTGTTAAACACTTCAATTTTTCTTTGAAGGAACACATTAGCAACCTATATTGTTTTATAAAAACAACCCTATTTTCTTAGAAACAAACAAAACCCAAAATATAGGGTATCAATTCAGAGATACTGGTTCTAGTGGCTAAGACAAGTGGAATGTTTAGTGCTTATCTCCTAAAAACTATACTAAATGAAAGTCACATTCAGGTCTCCAGAACACTTTGATAAAGCTACCTTTGCACATATTTGAATAACAATTTGAATATATGCATTGTTATGAGCTGAATTGTGTTTGTCAAAAATTCATAAGTTGAAGTCTGAACCCCCCATACCTAAGAATATAACCCCATTTAGAGCTGGGGTCTTTAAAGACGTAATTGAATTAAAGCAAGGCTATTATGGTGGGCCCTGATCCAACATGACTATAGTCCTTGTAAGAAGAGAGTAAGACACAGACATGTGCAGAGGGAAGATCCATGAAGACAGAAGGACAAGGCATCTAGCTACAAGCCAAAAAGAAAATAACCCTGTGGACACCTTGATCTTGGACTTCCAGCTTTCAGAATCATGAGAAAATAAGTTTCTGTTATTTAAACCATTCAACCTTGTGGTAGTTTGTTATGGAATTAGCTAGCAAATATATGCACCAACAGCATAAGTTTAATAGGACCATACATCTCTAAGGGATTATCTTTAGAAAGTGAGTATAACATTTTAAAAGAATAAAAATTGGAAGTATTGAGGACTGGTATGGAGTAAATTATATTTCTTGCATGCATAATTATGTAAAAATGAATATTTTATCTTATATTATGTTTAACTGTAATGCACTAATAAAAACATTTTAAAATAAATAAAAGAATAAAAATTATGTCAAGAAGCAGCGATTGGCCACCCTGCACTGCCAAGACTAGCAAAAAATACAGTCAGGATGGCTAAAGGTGACCCCAAGAAACCAAAGGACAAGATGTCTGCTTATGTCTTCTCTGTGCAGACTTGCAGAGAAGAACATAAGAAGAAAAGTCCAGAAGTCCCTCTCAATTTTGCAGAGTTTTCCAAGAAGTGCTCTGAGAGGTGGAAGACAATGCCTGAAAAAGAGGAATCTAAATTTGATAAAATGGCAAAGGTAGATAAAGTACACTATGATTGGGAAATGAAGGATTGTGGAGCAGCTAAGGGAGGCAAGAAGAAAAAGGACCCTAATGCCTCCAAAAGACCACTGTCTGGATTCTTCCTGTTCTGTTCAGAATTCCACCACAAGATCAAGTCCATAAATCCTAGTATATCCATTGGAGATGTGGCAAAAAAACTGAATGAGATGTGGAATAACTTAAGCCACAGTGAAAAGCAGCCAAGTATCACTAAGGTTGCAAAGCTGAAGGAGAAATACAAGAAGGATGTTGCTGACTTTAAGTCTAAAGGAAAGTTTCATGTGCAAAGGGTCCTGCTAAAATTGCCTGGAAAAAGGTGGAAGAGGAAGAAGAAGAGGTGGAAGAAGAGAAGTAGGAGAAAGAGGAGGAGGAGGAATAAAAAACTGTCTATATCCTTGTGATATCTTAGAGTAGAGGAGTACCGTGATTGATACATCTTATTGAGATGTGTGTTACTCTCTTTAGGTTTGATTACAGATTTTGATCACAATCATACTGTAGTCTCTCAAAGTGCTCTAGAAATTGTAAGTGGTTTATGTGAAGTGGCCCTGGGTGTCCAGCGCACCCTGAAACTGTATCAAAGTTGTACATATTTCCAAACATTTTGAAAATGAAAAGGCACTCTTGTATTTTCACATTGTACACTTGGTTGTTGGTGTGAAAAGGCATTTGAAGATGTTTCTGGTATTTCTTTTTTAATTTGTAAGGTGGTGTTAACTGTATGGTTATTGGCTAGAAATCTTCAGTTTTCAACTCTACATATCTATAGTCTGTAAAAAGAACAAAACAGCCAAGACAAACTCTTGATGCTCCTTGCTTGGCATTGAGGCTGCAGAGGAAGATGTCTTTTGTAGGGGCGCACAGGGCGTGCACTGTGAGGCTGGACCTGTTGACACTGTGGTGGCCATTCATTTAGCTTCAGGTTGTCTTGTTTTTGTATATAGCGATATAGCATTCTGCTGCCTTTCTTAGTTATGGAAAAAGGGTGGTCAGCTGGCATGAAAGTGTTTAAATTTTTTTTTAGTTAAGTACATATTTTAAAATTTGTTTTCAAACAAACTGTAGAACTCTTCCTTATTAGCAAAGAGCCACTGCATCAACGAAAGTTCAAGAACCTTCTGTACTTAAATACTATTTGCAATGTTACATTATTTTTTGTATGTTTAGAATGCTGAAATGTTTTTGAAGTTAAATAAACAGAATTACATTACAGGTGTCAGCCTCACCCCACAGCTTGCCAGAGAGTGGGAGGCCTAAGCAACGGAGCCATCTAACTCTTTGTGATTCAGGTTTTCCACTGGAGAAATTCAAACAGAAGTATCTAGGGCTGTACTACATGTAAATCACTTAAACAATTCAATTTCAAAGAAAGAATTAAAGAAAATTATTATTGCTCTGATTTTCCACATGTTCTTGTTATCAATGCCTTCAAATACTACGTGTTCATGGAACCTCCAATTATACTGATATATTTGATTGGATTTAGAAAGTGGCCTGAGATTTACTGAAAACAGACTGCTTTCAAGGAAACAAACATATATTTGTTGCAAAATCTTTACCAAGCTCTTTGAAAGGCAATGGAGCAATCCCTCTTCTTGAGATAGAGGTTAATATATGAAACTTATATAGAAATATTAGTAACACAGAAATCATCCCCAAGCCAAAAAATAGTTTTGACAAGTTCTAATTAATGTACTTGGAGAACTAGAATAAAGGAGGCTATCTCAATTGTACTGGTTATGATGGCCATAATCAGGGTGATTTTAACTAAGCAGCATTCGAATTCATAATAGCATCAAAAAGAACTGAAGTTATGCTTCTTAATGAGGAGAAATTTACAGTGTGTGATATATAAACACTAGAAAAAAATGAACTTCAGAATCAAATCCAAGTGTAAAGGACAATACTACCACTTACTAACTATGTGCTCTGGGCCAAATTATTTACTATCTCTAATCCTCAATTTTCTCATTAGTTACGTGAAATGGTATGATCTAGAATGTCCCACAAAGACTCACGTGTTGAAGGTTTGATCCCCAATGCAGTGATGTTCCGAGGTAGGGTTTTGGGAGAGTAACTGAACCTTAAGGGCTCTGACCTCATCAGTGCATCAATCCATTGATGGACAGAGGTGGTAGAAACCGTAAGGAGGTGGGACTTAGTTGAAGGGAGATTTTGATCTCAGGAGTGTCACCATATCAATTCCTTGATAAGATAGTACTTTGCCTGTAGGTGAGGAAGATGTGACCAAGCTGGAGGGAAAGGAACTTATTTGGTGATGGTAAAGGTCTGGGTCCATAAAAGATGATGATAATAGTCCATGACTAATAGCATTTGGCTATTTATATTGCAGCACTTTAGAGCAGCCAACCTGCGTCAGTCCCAGGGAGACTTGGCACTGGCTTTTATTTATGTGCTCAAATTTGGGGGCTTATGAGACACCGTTTATCTTCTTAGCTTTTGGTGACCTTTATTTTACAATAGAAAACATTACTATTGATAGCCAAATTAAAATCATTTACTGACAGAAGGACTTTTTAAAAACTCAGGTTTTTCCACACCAACAATCCCATCTCAGCCACCTCATGAACGAAGCTGAGATTGGATTCAAAAGTCCACCAGAGTCCTTAGTCGTCATATTCACACTGTCTCAAGCCAATACTTTTCTCAGAAGATAAATATTTTCTTCAAAGGGAATAAGATTTATTCTGAAACTTTGGCAAAACCTCATTATGCTTTAGCCCCCATCCGTTTTTAAAATATCCCATCCTACTGTCCTTTGTGGGTTTAGACTTTTTTTTATTTATTTTTTTAAATAATTGTTTTATTTTTATTGACATGACTGATTGCTATTCTGTGCACTTAATTAAACTGATTGTGATGACTTTTCATTTGTTTACATACGTTGTTTCAGTCTTCTCAGATGCAAGTACTGAGGAAACCGTGAATGGGAGAAACACTTATCCACTCCATTCTGTCTTCGTGGCAGTCCCAAAAAGCAATTCTGCCCATCAACTTCTTAGTCCTCTCTACCCCAAAGTGCACAACTGCTGCCGGCCTAACCAAAGAGGACAGAGAGGAGTGTAACAGCATACAGTCAGCTGTCCCTCTTTGGGATGCAACATGTCTCTGTTATCTAAGAGCTACACACCTTGACAACCCTAAAGTCAAACAAAGGAATGTAATAACAACATGCCATTTATTTTTTATCTTCTTTAACTTAAACTACATCTGAAAGTAAGCTTGCTAGGACTACCTTTAGCTTGAGAAGCTTCAACTATCCTCACACAGTCTATTTCCAGAGGAACATCTATGGAAGGTGGGGTGAACAGACCTAATTCCAGGTTGCTTACTAGTTTCAACTGAAATTAGTCAAACAAAGCTTTTTAATTCTGTGTAAGTTCCTGGATTTCATCTAATATCAAATAAATTAAGGTTTGGGGGGTTTTGTTTTGTTTTTGAAGGAAAGACATGGAAGAGAAACATGACACTTTCTACTACTAAAAAAAATGCCCTTATAAAACCTAACTATTCAACCATTTAGGGTGGGCAGGTGGAGTAAACCTTTTATTTCTTCAAAATGCTGCTTATGCCAACAGAATTTCATGTTCTCTTCTTTACAGACAGGAACTCCTTTACAGCCCAATCGTAATTTCATTTGCCCTAGAGTAGGTACAAAATTCAGTGCAACTGTTGCATAGTGTTCTTCTGGCCAGTTCCTACACCTCCATTTCATGACGATCTTTCTGCTTTTTAACAATTCTATGTATTCACCAGTGATGTTCCCATCAAACATCTGGAATTTCCCTCCCTTTTCAGCTTCTAATACAGCAGGAGATTTGGAAAATTTTTGCACCAAGTCCTTTACGGTTAAGATGCCATATAGCTGCTCTACTGTTGTGTCAAACAGTTCCGTCATGTGCAGAGCCACCGTGGGAATCCTAACACCCAATGCCACTGGAGAAGAGGCCTAAACCTGCAAGGTATTTTCACTTGGTTTCCTTTTAACAGTTAATTCCTGGGTTGGCAAAGCTTTTGTTGGTAAAAATCATTCCAGTTGTAAATTCCGTCTTAAGTGCCTTCAGGTAATCTCCAAGGGCCTCCCTGACCTTAGCCGTGCCTGCAGTTTTCATAAGATCCTTCAGTATATCCCCATCTCCTTTCTTTTTACTCACGTTCACGTCGGTGTCATCTACTTCATTTTCTTCAGAAAGGTTTGGTATTTCAATCAATCCCTTGTGCTTCACACCAGAGTCTTTAAGTGTACCTTTCCAGCCCAGCTTGGTGTTCCACTCATAGAAGAAAATCAGCTTTCCTTTGGGGCTGCTGCAAGAAGCTTCACCTTCCACCTGCTTCAGTTCACTGATCTCGCAGCAGCCAGCCTCATTTTCCACAAAGATGCCCACCAGCAGTTCTTGGAGCTTCCCCTTGGACCAGCTGGTGGCATCCCTCTCTGTCCAGTGCCAGTTGTTCACGTTGGTGCTATCCTCCCGCTCCTCCACGATCCATCGCGGGTCCCCCTGGCCCCACTTGGCCATGGCTGCGCGGCCTCGTTGGAGAACAAGGACCAGCGGTGGCCGCTGAGGTTCCGCGTCGGCGTTTCGGTCCCGGGTTTAGTATAGATTAGCTCTTACTTTGGCAGTTTGGCAAAACCTTCATGATTTTGGAGTGTGCTTGTATAGATCTCACTTACCTGGGGCTGAAAGTCATGACTACTGTTTATTAACTGCTCACCATAAGCCTAATAGCTCTATCATGATTCACACATATTATTTCATGAAATCACGATCAAAAAACAAAACAAAACTACAAAGTATTTTCCTCATATCATAGACAAGGAAACACATCTTAGAACAGTGGTTCATAATGTTGACTGTACATTAGAATTACCAGAAGCATTAGAATTAGAATTATTTAAAATAACTCCATGCCCCAGGCTGCACCACAGACAACTGGAATCAGAATCTCTGGGGTAATGCTCAAGCATTAGATGACTTCAATGTGCAAAGTAGAGCATTAGCTATAATACCGTACCCAAGGTCCTAGGTGGCAGAGGATAGTCTTTCTATTCTAATATCCAGGATCTTAACACTATATGCCCACAGTTCTTAAAACTGCGGCAGCAGTTAGAATCATCTCGGGAAATTTTTAAAAATACCAGCACAGAGACCCATTTCCCAAAGATGCTGAGTCTATTGGCATAGGTAGGGGCCCATATCATGGAAAGGTGTTTTAAAAAGTCATGGGAAGGTATTTTAAAAAGTCTTCCAACCTATTTAAAAATGGAATCATGTTTCAGAATTATTACTTTATACTGGTTTTTTCAGTTTAATACAAAACTATAGTATTTATTTTCCTGCGTACCTTTAAGGCTATCTCAAACCAATCTATATTTCTACATGCTTTCTCATTGGTTTTTTCTTTCCCTAAGGGAATGTACGTAGAGTTCTTGACCTCCATCTACTAATTAACATGATCAATTACTTTAATAATGAGTATATATTGAATACACACTATATAATGCATATACTCAAACATTCAGATGTGACTACAAATCTAGAAGCTTATAATATAAATATTTCACTGGTGACTTTTTCAACGATATATGAATTAAATTAAAAGAAGAAAGAAAGAAAAGAAAAAAGAAAAAAAGAAAGAAAAAGGCAAGTCTCGGCCAAGTTTAATAAATTTCTAGAAGTGAAAGAGGGCATAATCATTATCAATAAGAATCCCAAAAGCAGAAATTAAAGAAAAAGCAAATATCACATATCTAGAGGGCCCCATACAAAATCAGGACACTAAAAATCATTAAAGAAGTTTTGTAAATGGAAAGCAAAGCAAAAAGGAATTCGAAGAGGGGACAAGATGCTCCAGTGGAGAAACAAGAATGTATTTTTACTTTGTAAAGTTACACAGGGCATGTAATTTTCATGATTTTTTTTTCAATTAACTTTTTCTTTGTTATTTTTTAGTCTTATACTTTGTTTTGTTTTGAAGGAGATAAAACTGGTATATAATAGAGTATTTTAAATATATAATTGGGTGTATGATATAACTATGCAACCATAATTACACTCAAGTTAGTTATCCCTGTTTCCTTATGCTCTGTTATAACCCTCTTCTTCTCACCAAGCAACCACTGAACTAATTTCTATTATTGCATATTTGAAATTTCTAAGGTTAAAAACATTGGGATTGTACAGTATGGGTACTACATGGAATCAGACCACATGAACTCTTTCTGTTCAGCTTCTTTCACTAGCACAATTATCTTGAAATCCATGTGTTACCTTGCATATTGTATCAATTTATCTAATGCTATTATTTCTACATTAAATGTTTGGTAGAATTCACAAATGGTGTCATGTGAGCCTGACGTTTACCTTGTAGGAAAGTTTATGACTATAAATTCAATGTCTTGAGTATATATAGGGCCATTCAGCTTATCTATATAAGTAAGATTGGATAGTTTGTGGCTTTAAAGATTAAATCCATTTTGTCTTTGTTGTAGATTTTATTAAATTAAAATTATTCTTTTTTTTTTTTTGTTATTTGGTACTGGGGATTGAACTCAGGGGCACTCAACCACTGAGCCACATCCCCAGCCCTATTTTGTGGTTTATATAGAGACAGGGTCTCACTGAGTTGCTTAGCACCTAGCCAATTGCTGAGGCTGGCTTTGAACTCGCGATTCTCCTGTCTCAGCCTTCCAAAATGCTAGGATTACAGGTGTGTGCCACTGCGCCCAGCTAGATTAAAATTATTCTTAATATTCCCTTATTGTCTTTTTAACATCTGTGACATCTATAGTGATGTATTTGTTATCATTTCTGCTATTAGTTATGTATTTCTTTTCTCTTTTTCTTTTATAGGTTTATTGACTTCACTGATCTTTTTAAGATACAAATTTTAGTCTCATTGGTTTTCTCTATTGCTTTTTCTGTTTTCTAATTCACTGAGTATTGTTCTGTTAACTAGCTATGTGGCCTGTAGTTAATCATTACACTGTGAGGTTCAGCTTCTACTTTGCAGAACTGGTATAAGAACTATATTGGATAATGCAGTTGAAAAGCACTTTCATAAGAGTATCTCCCTTGCTCTTCTTTTTACCCTGACAGTTCATCTGGTATCAGTTTTCTTCCACATGAAGAACCTCCTTTAACATTTCTTGCAGCAAAAGCCTCTTGGTGATGATTTCTTTCAGTGCTTGCATGTCTGAAAAAGGTTTTATTTCCTAAAAGTTATTTTCACCAGGTATAGAATTCTAGGTGGACAAATTTTACTTTCTAGAACTTTAAAGATGTGACTCCATAGTCTCCTTATTTGCTCTATTTCTCAAGAGAACCCTGCAGCAATTTTGATCTTTTTTTCTTTATATGTCACAGAACTCTTCTCTAGGCAAATTTTAGAGGTTTTCTTTATACTATTTGTCCTATGTTTTAAGCAACTTGATTATAATGTATTGTGGTGTGATTTTCTTCACATTTCTCATGTTTGGAATTTGTTGAGCTTACTGGATTTGTGAGGTTTATAGTTTATAACAAATTTGGGGGGAAAATTTGGCCCTATCTCTTCGAGCACTTCTTACATCCTACTCGTTGTCTCTTTTAGAAATTGCAGTTGTATATCTATTAGACCATTGCAAGTTGTCTCTAGGTCCCTTATACTTTTTACTTAAAATTCATTTTTCTTTTTGGGTTTCTTTTTTGTAATTTTTAATTTTATGGCCTTATTAATCTTTCTTTGCAATGATTAATCTGTCATTAATCCACTCCAGTATGTTTTTTATTTTATACATTGTAGCTTTTCATCTTCAAAAGCTCAATTTGAATCTTTTAAAAATATATTGTATGTCCCCATTTTACTTTTTGAACATATGAAATATAGTTTTAAAAATTATTTTAGTGTCTTTGCCTGTTATTCTAACATGTGTGAGTTCTGGGTTGGTTTTGATTCATTGGTTTTTCTTCTCATTAATTGCTGTATTTTCCTGTTCCTTTGCATACCTAGGCTCTTTGGATGCCAGACATCATGAATTTTCCTTAGTAGTATGCTGCATATTTTTTTCTTCCAATAAATATTAAATACTCGTGAGCTTTGTTCTCTAGAATGCAGTTAAGTCCCCTGCAAATAGTCTGGCCTTTTCGGGTCTTGCTTTTAATATTTTTTTTAATTGGGATCAGAGCTTGGTTGAGTGTACAGCTAATTATTCCCACCATCAAGGTAAATCCCTTCTAAACAATATGCTCAAGGTCCCATAATATACAATGTCCTCCAATCTGGCCAGTGGGAAGAGGCACTATTCTGAGCCTTGTGTGGGTTCTAGGTATTCTTCTTTCTAATCTTTTAGAGATCCTTTCTTAGTTGTGGATAGTTTTCCCTCATGCATGCAGTGATCAGCCCTCAACTGTATACTCAGGGAGGACCCTGCATATCTCTGGGGTTCTTCCTCTAGTACTCTGTGCTGTGAACTACAGTGGCCTTGGTCTTCCCACACTCAGCTCTGTCTCCTCAATTCAAGGGGATATGCCAGTTACAACCAGGATTCCTCTTTTCCGAGTCATAGCCTGGAAAACCTCTGTATGCAGCTAGCTGGAACAATTCTAGAGTTCACCTAATTTGTTTCCTGTCTCTCAGGGATCACTGTCCTTTGTTGTCTCAAATGTTTTATTTGGTTTATTTGGCTTCAGGTGGGAGAGTAAATCTGATCCCTGTTATTTTATTTTGGCTAAGCATTTTCTGGTTATTTAAAATTCCCCAATTCTAGATGTTTGATGTAATCATGGAGCTATAATTGCACCAAGGAGATGGTAAGTATAAAGAGTCCAAATCAGAGCAGGATTTCTCTTGTGGTTCAGGACATCTACAGTTAACACACATGTAGATTTGGTCTACTCAGCTAGATTATAAATATCACGATGACAAGAATTTTTCTTGCATTCTTCATTTATCCTTCTGTTGTCCCTAAACTGTGTCCTGCAGAAACAGGATAAATGGCGGTAATTACTAATTTGCAGTCTCCTTTTACAGCTTAAGTCTCTCTCTCTCTCTCTTTTTTTTTTTTTTTTGCCTTAGCTGAGACAATGTACCATCACAAATGCTCACTAATGTACCTTGCTATGTGAATCTTGAAAAACTTCTTTAGCGTGTTTAATAAGCAAAAATAAATTTACAAAATATCCCAAGTCTGGTTCCTTTTTAACCTATACGAAAGGAGAGGAGCTATCTCACATGTCTTCAATAATTCTTACTGCTGATCTGAGAAACGTTGCCATGCAATGGCTGACTGGAAGAATTAAACATGGGTAAAAACATCCTGAAGGTTTTTTTACAGAGCCAGTGGATAGGACACTGAGGAAGTTTGGAGATTTAATGCAAATCATTGGATCAGGCATGGCTCAATTCCAATCCTGCTACCACAGACTGTGAGGCATTGAATTAGGTTCCTGACCTCACCAAGCTTTGATCTAATCATCTCTCAATGAACACAGCAACACCACTTTACAGAACAAATTGATGTGAGACCCGACTACTCAGTGGGAGGAGACATTTTGTAATGTGAAAACTGGCTCAGAGACATTTTGTAATGTGGAAACTGCTATTAATTAGAAGTGGGGTTCATCGGCAGTCATTTCAAGGTGAGATTCCATTCCAACTTCAGAGTTGGGTGGAGATTCTATTGGATAATGCAGGTGAAAACCACTTGGTAAATTGCCTGCAACAAATATTCATTGATTAATCTCTACCACTAACAACTACTTTGACAACCCATTAAACCTCTGTGGGGCTCTTGAAGCAAATTAAAACACTTGGGGGCCAGGATGACAGTTGATATTTTAGTCTTTCTTCACCCAAGTCTTCATTTCTTCCAAATCAATGGTGTGCTCGCCTCAGAACCAAAACACAGTTATTCAAGGACTTTCAGGATGGAAACCCCAGTGTTCATCAGACCTAATTAATTTTTGCATTATTATTTTTTAAATATTTTATGTATTTTCAATACAAATTGATACAATAAAAACCAAGCAAGCATAGAGCATTTTGCATTATTATTTCATCAGGTCTCACATTTTGGCATTAAATAACGATATAAATCAACCCTAAAACAGCATGAAAACACCAATAAAGACAAATATTATCTTAACTTTCTCATATTGTTCTGTTATAATGTCTCCTGTTAGACGTGGTTAGAAGGAAAAAAAATACCTGTTAAAATGGTCCTGACCATAAATATTTAAAATTTTGATGTTCTTCATGCTCAACAAGAGAGAAGAAAGAAAATCTAACAAACAAAAATGCAATACTATTTTGAGTAGTGGTATAGAGATAAACAATAATGATACGTAAAGAAATAAAATATGCCAAACAATACATAAAGAAATAAAATTGATAAAGAATCAGCAAATAAAAGACCCTCAAGAAACCTTTTCATAGAGTACATATAAACAGAATTCAGGAGCAGTTAGAAATCTTCTTTTATTTCATCTTATGCTGACTATACTCAGAATTGCCATGAAGGTAGGAAAAAAAATCATTTTTTTCTATAACCATCATAGTCATAGAAAAAAATAATCCAAATATATTAAATACTGTTTACCAACTTAAAAACATAATTCTAAGTAGTAAGGAAGTCTGGTACTAATTTTTCCTGCAAAAACACCTTTGACATAGCAATAGCCAGTGACACAAAGCTAAACACAGAGCTTTTTTTAAATATTATTTCATCATTTTTCAAGAATTTATGGGGAGAATTGAAAATATTTTAAAAATGCATGTACATATATATACACTCTGTCATCTCTACATATTATTTTTTAGTGCTGGTTCTCTGCAAAATACTCCAGACAGTATTGCATTTTTGTTTGTTAGATTTTCTTAGGGAGGGGAGAAGAAGTCAGAATTGTTAGGGATCAGGATGGTTTGAGAAGCCTCCTCTGGTAAATTCTGATGAACCTCCAAACTCTGAGCAGCTTTCCTCAAGTTTCCAGTTTTCATTGGGAAAAAATCAACTATTTGACCATGAATGTTGGCTCCCAGTTACTGCTGATTTAATTACTTTAGCTGAATTAATCAAAATCATCTTTGTTTTGAAATATTCCCAGTTAAAAGAGGATCCCTCCTCTTCCAAAAGAAAAGCCAGCGTGTCTGGGTGCGGGGGCACTGAACCAAAGTGGGCTGAAATCCTGGGCAAATACAACCAAAAAGCAGAAGACAAAATGGTGGCCCTAGCATCTGGATGTCCTAAAGCGAAACAAAAGCACAAAGTGAGAGAGAGGGTGAAGGCAAAGACAAGAGGCACAGTCCAATAGGACAGTCTGTGCTCAGGCCCTAAAATGACTGAAAGGATCCTCCTATCACAAGACCGATATAGCCTTATACTCAACCAGCACCCCTGAAAAACCACTGTGTCAAATCACGGAGCTTCATTTTTGCTTAACACACAAATTTTATAAAACATGGTAACATGTGCTACACACTATCCTAAGGGTTCTTCCTGAAAGTTCTTGTTTAATCTTCACAACAGTCCTGCAAGGATGTCTCCACTGTTATTCCCATTTTACAGATGGGGAAACTAAGATTCACGAAATATAAACAACTCACTTGACATCACACATCTCTTAGTGACAAAAGACAGATTTATACTCAGGTAATTTGATTCCAGAGCCTCTGTCCCTATCCATGATGCTATATTGCAAACTAATGCTTTATGGCTAGAATCTGGAAGTGTTGAAGGGGTAGTATTGACATCATCCCTCATGCAAAAACCTTACTGCATTCCTTATGCCACTCTTCTGGTTTCCCCTAGATTCATAAACTACATGTACAATTTCAATGTCTTTAATGTGGTATTAACTTTCTCTACATATGTCTGTTGATACACACCTGCTCAACCTTCACGCAGCTACAGTAACAATAGCAGAGTCAGTGCCTAAGGAGGAATTTGAGGGTATTGTGCAATGTTAATCCTGGCAGAATTTTCTTCTTGATTAGATACTCCGTATGCTAATGCTAAAAAGAAATTGATTCCCTGAGGTCTTACAGCTGCTTAGTAAGGAAGCTGCATGAAGATCCCACTGCACAGCAGAAAGAAACTTAGGCAACCATGGAGATAGCTGGAATATAATGGTATAACAGTTGAATTTCACCTATGTCACTTAATTCCTAGGTGATTACCACATGGTCATAAACGTCTTTGAGTTTGTTTGCCCATCTGCAAAACTGAAAACATAAAAACCCTAAACCCCTAAACATATTATGAGAACTAAAAAGAACAAAAGGTATAAAAGAGCCTGGTACTATACCTGGCATCTAATAATGCTGTACATTAGCCTGAATTTCACAGGTGCTCTCTCTCTCTCTCCCTCCCTCTCTCCCTCCCTTCCTCCCTCCCTTCCTTCCTTTCTTCTTTCCTTCCTTTCTTTTTTTTGATGAAACCCAGTCTGTCCCTGATGCTAGACAAGCACTTCACCACTGAGCTACATCTCTAGCCCAATCTGATATTTCTATATTTGATTGCCTATTGGCTGATCTTATTTTCTCTTAAATTAAATGCAAAAACTGTTTGCATTGTGATAATTCTTTACTGGTAGACTGTGAACTTTACTGTACATAAATATCCCTAGAGATATTATTTTAAAATGCAGATTCTCTAAGCTGTACTTGCAGAGATTCTGACACACACAAAAAATTATGGTGAGGTGTACTTTTAGTAAATCTGCTCAGGAAAACACATTTTGAACATTGCATGGGCTCTCTGTTTTCTCTCTGTGTGTCTGTCTCTGTCTCTCTCTATCTCTATCTCTGTCTGTCTCTGTCTCTCTCTTTCTCTGCAAGAATGTCAATATAAGTGGGTTGTTATTTCATAGGCCTGGAAAAATCAGTCTTCAGCCCATCTGTACTTGTTTCAATATTACTGCGGATATGATATTCTGAGAGAATATGCCCACCTAAACATATCACTAAATTGCCTTCTAAATTACAAAATGAATATCTCTGTTCATGGTGATCATTCTGGTGTCCTGCAGCTCTTGATGGTTGTATCACTCAGAACCCTGCAATTTTAGTTTGCACTTTGTCCTTTATGGATATTTGTCGCCCTAACAAAATCATAAGCTGTTCTAAGGGCAGAAACTGTATCTTCAACTTCATCTGAACCCCTATAATACCACCTTTTTACACATAGTTATTCAGTAAAGATAAAAATGAGCATACTGAATTTTGTGAATATCCCCCAAATGCTATTCCTAAAAGCCACCAGGTATTTTGGGAGTGACCATGACATTACCAGATCCTTTTGCTAGTACTGAGAGCCAGTATGACCCCCTTCACTGCCATCTAAACTCTGAATACTATGTTGGAATTATGGGGTTCCTGTCTTTTGTATGCTGGAAATCCAAACTTGTGTCCAGACCTGTCTTTATTCATACATATCTCTAAGCAATGGAGGAAGAAGAGAAAATATTCTGTAGTCATCACTGGTCTTTATTTTCTTTGGCTTTGCTCCCAGTAGGTACAGAGTGGTTAGACAGATGTTATGGTTTGGATATGAGGTGTCTCCCAAAAGCTCCTGTCAATGCAAGAATATTCAAAGATGAATGATTGGATTATGAAAGTTGTGACCTAAGCAGTCCATCCTAGTATGGACTAGGATGGGCTGACTGACTGGGTGGTAATTGTGGGTAGGTGGGGTATGGTTGGAGGAGGAGGGTCACTATGGGCATGCTCTGAAAGGGTGCATCTTCTCAGTGGCCCCTTCCCGCTTCCTGACCCCACCATGAGCAGAGCAGCTTTCCTCCACTAGGCTCTTTCTCCATGATGTGCTGCCTCATCTTGGGCCCAGAGCAATGGAGTCAGCCATCTATGGACTGAGACTGCTGGAACCATGAGCCCTTTGCCTTCTCGAAGTTGTTTTTGTCAGGTATTTTGGCCATGGCAATGTAAAGTTAGCTAAAACAACAGGCAAGCACGTGGATACCTGTATTTTCAATATGTGAAAAAAAAATCACCAAAAAACATGATTCAATGTTACTAAAAATTCAAAGTAAAATAAGAAGAGTGTGTCTAATGTAGAATATTATTTCACCCACTTATGATTAGTGGAATATGTGCTGGGTGTGCAATACGAGAATCAGTACAACCAAAGACATAGGAGAGCAAGTCTCTACTCCTTTCTCATGGTTTTAGGGTGTCTACATTCTCTCACCAATAAAATCCCAAGAATACTCCATACCAATTTCCACCATTTCCTATAGTGTGATATTATGAGTAGAAAATTTATGTATTATTTTTTTGCCCCTATTCAAAACGACTGGTTTTAAATGGGTTTATTAGAAAATTGTCTTTCTAAGTAAGTTTCTCAGCACAGGAATGAATCTCTGAGAAAAGCACTCATTTATAAAATCAAAAGTTGCCTTTTGTTTAGCCTTGGAGACTATCAAAGAAAAAAACTTGCTTGAATCCATGTCACAAGAAGAGTTAAAAGGACAATAAAACAGAGCTGCTTTACATCTCGCAGTGGAGTCTTGAAACAGACAAATAAGTTCCCTGAGAGCATCAATCAAGTTGAGTACTTCTGTTCTTTTTGACTAAACACTGAGACAATGATTGGAATAATGAGAAACAATGCTGAAAAACAATAGAAAATCGCTTGCTTTCCCTCCCTTTTCTACTACAGCTTCCAAATGATAGCTATAACTCAGTAAAAGATCATAGAAGCTGGCATTTATGCTCAATGCCACTTCCTACAAGCCTTCTATTTACTAAATTCCTCCTAAATGAATATCTAACTGAGGGGAGTAAATTGTATGTGAACATTCCTATCAATAGCAAGCTAAAATATATTGGCATGATATCAAATAAATAGAGTAGATAAATATATTAGTCTGGCACAGGTTCGCTCATGGTGAGCTGTTTTATAGGTTTGTGGCAAAAGAACAGAAGACATATTACAAATGAATGCACTGTACTTAATGTTATTGTCTCATGTGAGAAGACTCAATCTTGCTAAACAAAATAAGAATTTTAGGAAAGGATTTGAGCCCTGCTCATAAGTTTTTAATTGGAATGTAGTACTCTTTCTAAGGATGTAGGATTTCATATCTGAGTGAAGTTAAGACTGGCTAAAATAAAGAAAGCCAGATCCAAAAGAATGACTTGGGGACACTGTCAAGAAAGTCATGGAAATGTTTGCTAATGAATAAATTTAAATTCATTACTGAGAACTGAAGCAGCACAGCATTAATGTTAGCCTACAACTTTAATTTTGGGAGGAAACTTTGTGTTCCATAAGGGAAAAGTGCTAATTTGTGAATTCTTGACATTTTGACTCTTACATGATATGTTTTCAAGATCCACAATAGAAAGATAACTCTCGTTTTGTTATTAATGTTTCCAGAAAGAAGACCAGACAGAAGGAAAACATTTGTTCCTCAATTAAAAAGGCTTTTAAGCCTTTTTGCTTGAATTTCACTAATGCTTCATTTGGCTAAATCAATCATGTTGTTCTACTATTCTATTAAAATGTACTTTAATAACAAATGTTTGAAATCAGAAGTGACATTTTTTCTAAGATGCATTACTAATAAAGTAACACGTGTTTTCATCCTGCGTGAAACAGCTGGACCATGACGAGATCACATTAGCACTAATTAAAATGATATTTTTTGTGCATTTTTTGCTAACCCAGCTTCATTGGACTCAAAAGGATTTTTGAAATCCATAATAAAGGCTATTATGTAATCTTACCATGATTCTCTTGAATTAGGCTACTGTCTAATTTCTCTGTAACGATATTTTCTTAAAACTCTCACTCAATAAAATCAATATTAAGTTTTTACTCTTATAGCTCTTTTTTCAATATATGATCCTCATTTAATTTAAAAAAATTAAAGCTTTAATTTATTTTGCTTGATGAACAAGAAAAATATAATATTAAAGGCAACATTTTGCAATGTTTCTCTTTTTCCTCACTTTACTGGGTCCCTGTTGTTCCCAACGTATAATTTGCAAAACATATTGCTTCAATACTTACAATGAGAGAGGCGGCCCAGCTGTGGGAGGGAGAGGACAACAGCCTCCAATATTACCATAATAATCTGCCTAGGGTCCCATGAGCCCTCTGGTATATACAATTCTCTGTACTGCAGGCCCCAGCTGGAGAACATTCTCTTGACATGTATGCCAACCTTTGCCTGCAGGCAAAATAAAAAAAGCAGAGAAGTAATCATGAAAATAAAAAATCTTGTCAACGGCATTAGGATGCAGTTCCCATGTTTTTTGCTCACGTAGGCAGGCATTGTGCTAACAAAATGATATGAGACTTTAAAAGACTGCAGCTGGTATGTATTTAGATTTTTTTAAGAAAAGAAATGTGCTATGCTAATTCTGCAATCCTAAAATTTGGGTAAGAGAGGCGGGACTGTGGGCAGTGATAGCTTAGGTATTACTGTCAATATATATGACAACTTTATTTACCAACTAGCACTTGGAAGATTGCTTATTGTAAGGACTGAATAAAATGGAGCAGTGTGACAGTACTGAGGTTAATCATGGATAAAACTTTCAAACAAACATTATTTATACTGCTTGGCAAATGAATGTAAGAGGAACATGAGCAGTTGCTGATTGACATACTTTTTAAACAATCACGCAATGCTAATCCTGTATCTGCCCCTAAAAACTCAATCTTAAATTAGAGAACAGATATTCACCTTAAAAAAAATAAGATCGAACATCAAAAATGCTTCTTAAACAAAACACACATGTAACACGTGAAACAACAGATTGGCTTGTATTTTACTTAGAAAGCCAATAAAGCACAATGGGTTTGGAATATTCACAGTTAATGTTGAAAATTTGGACACCCTTATTAAAGCACTGAAAGTTCCCAAACTTCATTTGTTGAAATAAGAGATTACTCTGAAAACAAATTAATTCAAAATAAATCTGCAGTCATACACATTCTAAGCGTGTTATTCTGGTCAGTATCCCACTGGATAAATATTCTAGACAGGTAAGAAGATGCCATTACAGATGTAGGATATTAACTTTCCTTGTCAAATTAATTTTCCAGATACTAGACAGACTGGAAGAGGGCAGTATAGTATTATATTATTCTTAAACATGGCCAAAAATGTTCAGTTTCACTGTCTTTGCAAATCTAGTGATGCTAAATCTCTTCACCTTACATGTTAAGAGACAGATGTAGACAGGTTGAAGGTCACAGTGTAATGGTGCATCATTGGTAGATGTTGACTACTTTCAGGGACAGAATATACAAATAGGATTTGTAATTGTATATTTATGTGATTAATTAATATCAACTTCTCCTGGCAAATATAAAGTACATGAGGACAGGATCACCTTATTTAGTTTTGTTTAGTAATTTAGGAAATTCTGTTCACCATCTCATACCAAGTGCATGGTATTTGCAGAAAGAATAAGTGCATACATGTAATCATTCATTCATTCATTCAACAAATATTTACTGAGGTTCTAGGGAAACAGGGATGAGCAAAGCTTAACTTCAAAGAACAAGAAAAGCAAATAATAGTACAATAAGTACAATATATGCTGTGTTAGACAATGATAAATTATAAAAAGACAACTTTAGCATGGGAAAAGAACAGGAGGAGGCAATTTTAGAAAAAGTGGCCAGAGAGGCCTTCCCTGCAATGAAAATGTGAAATGAACTAATACTCTCCACTGGGAAACATTGAACAGGCTCCCAGAATGAATCCAATAAACAGGCAAAGCAAAGACTCAAAATGCTCACCCTTTCATCATTTATGTAAATAGCTATATCCTCCATGAAACCATAAGCCCCTCTAAAACAGAAAAGGCCACCCTTTTTGGTTATTATTTCTGGCACATAGCATAGTATCTTATACACACTAGATGCCCCACCTATTATGTTGAATTAACTCAGATAAATATTAAGATCAAAAGTCAAGAGTAGGAAAAATCTTCTCTCTCCCCAGGGAGCAAAGTAGCCAAGAATGGAAGAGAACAACTCAGCACCTTTTGCATAGCTGAAGAGCAGTGCGATGAGGTTAGGCATACACTATCTGGCAGCATCTGGTTTGATATTTCCTGAAACTCTCAGTCCTGGAGATGACCAACTTTGATCCCAAGAGAAAACAAGACAAGTTTCTGGAGACAACTGCTCATGCAAACCATTTATTATAAGTAGGGAAATTTAATCAAAGCCCTTGCCTTATTAAATGGAGACTTACACTGGATCATTTTCATCTAAGAAAGCAAACAAATGTCATTCTTATGAAAGTGATCTTGAAGGAAGCCCAAGGCCCTTTGTATCTGCATCTTTATTTTGTGGAGTGGGACACCCATAAGTAACAATTCAGATGTGACACTTACGCAGACATGGCCTGGAGAGGTCAAACCCTGCAGCATAACACTACATGAGCCAAAGGAACACAGCATGTTCCACAGGATCAGGAAAATGTGTCACTAAAGACAGGATGGGAGCTCTGCAAGAAAAAAAAAATCAAGTAACAATAAGAAACAGAAACAAAGTCACTGGCATCAAAAGCGGTTGACCCAAGTACTATCTGAAGTTGTAGAATGCACAGAAAGTAAAGCAAGAAAAAACATGGCACAATGGGAGAAAATTGGAGTCTCATTTTCTACCTTCACCTCCAGCTGAATGCAGGGGCTCTTCCTCATCCCCAAACTACTGCATGTGCTCCCACTGTCCCTCTTCTGTCTGGGTACAACAGAAGGTCTTGGCATTCTCCAGTGCTTCAAAGGTCTTCACTGTTGAATCCCTGAATCCTGAAAATGTAAGGTAGATATGAAAAATATAAACATTCATCAAATATTTGTTGCTGGAAACAAAGTCCTCAATTACATTGAGCATTGACCTGGATTTTGGTTACATTTCAATGCTCACATTTCATTTTTTATCAGCTTTACTGAGGTATAACTGTCAATTTGATGTTTTGAGACACAGTGTACACATTGTGAAATGGCCACCATTTTCTTCTTTGTGTGTGTGTGCTGAGAACACTTATGATCTATATCTTCATAATTTTTAGTACAATACAGAATTAACTACTGTCGATGTTGTGCATTAGATCCCCAGAATTTATGCACCATATGTCACTGAAACTTTGAACACTTTAATTTTGTATACTTTAACAAATATCTCCAATTTTCTCTGGCCCCCAGCCCCCACCATTCTACTTTTCTGCTTCTATAGGTTTTACTACTTTAGATTCCACATGTGAGAACATAAAGTTTTATCTTTCTGTGTCTAATATACTTCACTTAGCATAATATCCTCCAGATTTGTTCATGTTAGCAAATGACAGGATTCTTTCTTTTTGAGGCAGAATAATTCTCTGTCATATATTTTCCATTTATATATACATTTCTGTTATATATACATATGCATTTGTAGATACATATTTAATTTTATATCTATTTCCATGATAGCTATGTACGTATGTATGCACATAAATACATATTTGTAGCTATACATATTTTTATTATCTATATATATTTTCATTATATATTGTTTTAGTTTGTTTTTTTTTTTCACTGCTGTGATCAAAAGACTTGTCACAAACAATGTAGAAATGCATGATGCATAAGTTCATTTGTCATTTAAGGTTTCAGAGGCCTCAATCAACAAATGGTCAATTACATTGCTCTCAGCTCAAGGTGAGGTAGAACATCATGATGGAAGGAAATGGCAGAGGAAGAAGCAGCTTAGCACATGACAATCAGGAAGCAGAAAGAGCTCTGCTCACCGGGAACAAAACATACCCTGAAGGCATGCCCCCAGTGACCCACCTCCTCTGGCCACATCGTATCTGCCTACAGTTATCACCCAGTGAATCCATTCAACTAGATTAATGTAATGATTAGGTTAAGGCTCTCATAACCTAATTATTTCACTTCTAAACTTTCTTGCATTGTCTCATATATGAATTGTTGAGGGACACTTCATGTCTAAACCATAACATATACACATATATCTGTATGTGTATATATAAATGTGCATATCTCCCACATTTTCTTTCTCCATTTACCAACTTTTAGGTTGTTATTAATATCTCGAATATGCTGAAAAATGTTGCAATAAAAAGGAGAAAATGCTCACATTTTAGTAGGGGCAGACAAAAAAACTACATCAGACAATGAAAAAAAAACACAATGATAATTGTAAATAATAAATAAATTTTAAAATTCAATGTTGGTTAGCAATGTAGACAGACATTAAGCTAATTCAGTGATACAGTTCTATTATTAACAGGAAAGTACAGATCAGCTGACACAATCACTGCAGAGAACAGGAAAAATTAAAAGCATATAAAACAATTAACAGGAGAAGAATTAATTTAAATACCAGCTAAAAGTTTTGATTTCTCTGTCTAAAAATGGGAACAAGACAGAGATGCCTTCTTTCATCACTTCTATTCAATATAGTCCTTGAAACACTAGCCAGAGCAATTAGAGAGATAAAAGAAATTAAAGAGATATGAGTAGGAAAGGAAGAACTCAAACTGTCATTATTTGCCTAGGACATGATTCTATATTTAGAAGATATTAAAAATTCCACCAAAAATCTTCTAGAATTAATAAATTAATTCAGCAGAATAGCAGGATATCACTTTAACATCCATATATCAAATGCATTTCTATACATCAGTGGTGAATCCTCTGAAAGAGAAATCAGGAAAACTACCCCATTCATAATAGCCTCAAAAAATAATAAAATAAAATACTTGAAAATCAATATAACAAGAGAGGTGAAGGACCTCTACAATGAAAACTACATGACACTAAAGAAAAAAAATTGAAGAGGACCTTAGAAGATGGAAAGATTTCCCATGCTCTTGGATAAGCAGAATCAATATTGTCAAAACGGCCATACTACCCAAAGTGCTATACAGATTCAATGTGATTCCAATTAGAATCCCAATGTCATTTCTTATAGAAATAGAAAAAGCAATCATGAAATTCATTTGGAAAAATAAGACACTAAGAATAGCCAAAGCAATCCTTAGCAAGAAGAATGAAGCAGTAGGCATCACAATACCAGACTTTAAATTACACTACAAAGCTATAGTAACAAAACAGCATAGTATTGACACCAAAATAGACATATATTCAATGGTACAGAATAGAAGACATAGAGACAAACCCATATAAATGCATTTATCTCATACTAGACAAAGGTGCCAAAAATAGACTTTGGAGAAAAGATAGCCTCTTCAACAAATGGTGCTGGGAAAACTGGAAATCCATATGAAGCAAAATGAAACTAAACCCCTGTCTCTCACCATGCACAAAACTCTACTCAAAGTGGATCAAGGACCAAGGAATTAGACCAGCAACTCTGCACCAAATAGAAGAAAAAGTAGGCACAAATCTTCATCATGTCAGATTAGGCCCAACATCCTTAACAAGACTCCTCAAGCACAAGAAATAAATCAAGAATCAATAAATAGGATAGATTCAAACTAAAAAGTTTCTTCTCATCAAAAGAAACAATCAATGAGGTGAAAAGACAGCCTACATTTTGGGAGCAAATTTTTGCCACATGCATGTCAAATAGAGCACTAATTTCCAGGATATACAAAGAACTCAAAAAACTTTACACCAGCAAAATAACCCAATCAATAAATGGGCTAAGGAGCTGAACAGACACTTCTCAGAAGAAGATATACAATCAGTCAACAAATATATGAAAAAATGTTCAACATCTCTAGTAATTAGAGAAATGCAAATCAAAACTACTCTCAGATTTCATCTCACATCAGTCAGAATGGCAGTTATCAAAAATACAAGTGACAATAAGTGTTGGTGAGGAATTGGAGGGAAAGACACACTCATACATTGCTAGTGGGACTGCAAACTGGTGCAACTAATCTGGAAAGCAGTACGGATGAGTGGAGGAACTTTGGATGGGGCATAAGGAAGGAGAGGAGGGGGCAAAGGGGTAGGAAAGATAGTGGAATGAGATGGACATCATTACCCTAGGCACATGTATGATTGCACAAATGGTATGATCCTACTTCATGCACAATCAAAGAAGTGAAAAATTCTGCTCCATTTGTGTACAATAAATCGAAGAGTTTTCCACTGTCATGTATATCTGATAAGAACTAATAAAGAAAAAAAAAGTTTTGATTTGTTTGATTGTTATTCTGAGGGGGTTAGCCACTTAGGCTTCATTCCTAGTGAATTATCATATAATAGGTACCCCAGTGTCCACATGGTGTTCCTGCTCTCAAGTTTCCTCAGCATTTCAAGATTCTATAAATAGTTCCTCTCTATTGAGAAGCCCCATCTTTTTTCAACTCACATGTCTCATCTGAGCTACATATAAATTGCCTCCTGGACATCTCCAGGTATGCTTCTTAGAAATTCAAATCCAACATATGCATAATTCCGTTCTCCAAGTCTTTTTTCCTATATTCTTATCTTAGTAAATGGCTCCATTGCTCAAACCAGAAACCTCAAAATAAATCCTAACACTATCATCTCTCAAATCCTCTTGCCATAGTAGCATCAGTCACCAAATCCAATGACATCTTCTTTCTAAAAAATGCTTGTACTTACCTCTTCATCTGCAGCTCATTGCAAGCACGTTGGCTATCTCAGCTGAATTACTGCATATCTCCTTGCTAATCTTCTCAAAGAACTTCTCCTGCTCCAACCAACATACACTAACTAAAATTTACTGAATAAAATACAAATATTACTTTTAATTACTTTTAAAAATAATTTCTCCTCTCTCATGTGCTTAAAATGCTGCAGTGCCCACTTACAAATCCCCCTAGCATTTAGGTTAAAGTCCACAGTTTCAGGTGACAATGATGACTCCTTTCCCACCACCTGCTCTCCCACCCCTGGTGCTTCCGTATGTAGAGACCTTCCCTCCAGTCGCTCTCCTCTGCTCTTTTGTCAGTGCTTTACTACTGATCTAAGATACCTTTGCCAGGCTTCTCCATCTTTCTTTAATTTCTTTATTTAATTTCTTCATCTTTTAAGATCTGGCTTAATCATGACTTCTTGTCTAGTCTCCCTCCCTTAGCTAAATTATGGAACTCTTTCCTCTGTTCATAATGCATACATCTGGCATAGTACTTACCATTCTGAACTGTGATTCCTGACTTACTGTCTGTATCCCCCACTTGACTATGAGTTCCAGGAGCACAGAAAGGATGTTTCATGTTTGTATACTCTGTGCTAATCCCATTGCTTGTTACATTGCATGTAATCAATCAATGTGTGTTTATCATACAAATAAAAAATGAGTTTTCCGAAATAACACTGGATTAGTAGAAGAAGAATATAACATCAATTTCCACATTGAAAATAGTATATTATAAAAGGTAAGAAAACTGGTATTTCCTGTGTACCTAGCCCTGGGCCTATTAGTTAGGAACTATGTGAGGAGAGAGAGAGGAGAGAGAGAGAGAGAGAGCACATTTGTTTACATGCTCCAGAAGTCAGGATGGTACAAGACAGGATGGTTAAGAAGAGATCTGGAAGGTGAAGTTTGCATGGGGATAGGGCTGCTTAGAATTCTAAAATAAGTAGATCTTTAAGTGCAACAAAAATATATAATTAAAAAAGAAATGGAACTGGGTGCCAAAACTATCTCTAAAAGTCAATATTCATTTGTTAGAATTACCTGATTCTGTTTTAGTTGTACATGACATGTTTGTTTGGGTTTTTTAAAAATATTTTTAGTTGTCAATGGACCTTTATTTTATTTATTTATATGTGGTGCTGAAAATCAAACCCAGTGCCTCACACATGCGAGCCATAATTCTAGCCCCTGTATGTGACATGTTTTCAAGGTGCTATTTTAAAAGAATGATTCAATTTTAGCTTATGATAACATATGCTGCCATACCATTTTTTTTAAAGCTTAAGCCAAATTAAAATATTGCTTGTTCAGCCAAAGAAGCATATAATATTAGAATTGAGTATTATAGTATTATAGTATATATAGTATTAGAATTGAGACAAGTTCTCAAGTTTGCAGAGTCTAAAATGCAAAACAAAAATTGCTTGTCTGAGTCAGTATTTTTAAAACAAGGCATTTATCTCAGCCTCCCAAATCTCTTGCAGCACCTCCTAAGCTTTTGGAAATCGGCCTAACAGGCTCTTACGCTCAAGTGCTGCCAAATGCCTTTTGCAATGATGCCGCATTCAGGTCTGGAATTCAGATCTTGGTCTCACCATTGAAACTTTCCAGTCCTGTGCTCCATGCCTCAGAATGGTTCTGAACCACAAGCTAAAGAGTTTTCAACTGATGTTTTCTAATAAAAATCCAATGGACTTCCAATTGCAATATAGAAGAAGCAGTTCTTTCTGCCCTGGTTAGTTTCTTTGCATTAAACTAGCTTTGCTCTTACATCTTTTTACTAGTCATTCTCTTCCAACCAATTTTTTCTCAGTTCAGCCACGAAGGTGTCATTGTGTGGCCAGTGTTACTCTTTTGTCTGCTGAGTTCCTACTCTATTTAACCAGGGCCAAGAATTTATATTTCTGTTTGATTGGACCAAAGAAAAAGCACAGAGTAAGACAATCTTAAAGCACAAGTCAACTAACTGAGCTATATTTATGAAGTCTCTCAATATACGTTCCTGGAAACTCGTGATAGCCATATGTGCACCTCTACAAAGACACTACTTTACACTTTTTAAATTTTTGGATTATTCACCCCTGAAATATCTCAAATAAGTGAAAATCATGAATGCTAAGTGATAGTAATAAGCAAAATTTTCTTATTTGTAGCTTTCCTCCATTTTCTCAGAAAAACAAATGTTTGCTTTGTTGTCTTTTAGGGGGAGAAACTTTTCCTATTACTTTTATTTCTGATGGCTCTCCCAAGAAATTTCCAGAAAGTTGCTATTATAATACATCAAGAAAGTTTTTTAAAAATTAAAAAAAAATATTCTGAGGACTTCTTTTACTAATATTCCTAGATGCAAAAGATCACCAGTGGAGTGGGAAACAAAAAACCAATCATTTGTCTAAGGAAATTGACACTCCAAACTCTATTTGAACTTTTAAGATCCTAGTTCCTTTCCAAGTATTTTAGGCCCATAGGGTTGGCAGCTCATGGACTCAGCCTAGAAACTTTGAAAGGAAGATAACAATTAATAAGCACTCAATAAGAAAAGAAGAAAAGGGAAATTACCATGAAATGGTTTCAATTTTCTATTTAAATTTTTTTTAAGATACATTGCCTACAAGTTCGTTGTATTCATTTTTTGTGTGTGTAAGGCTTCAACAATTGCTCTCATTTTTAGTTTCATTTAAATATTTGTTGTATTTATATGGATCACATGCTCATGTTTCATTACCTATAGAAAAAGTGGTCAATAAATGTGTTGAATTTAATTAAATAGGTCCATATTATAATGTTGGGCCCATATTATAGTTCATTGAAGAATGGACTTGATTTAAATTAAGCTAACTCATCTAACTCATCTATATAAGTCTTTTACTGTAAGTAGGTAGATAATTACTTCTGAGTAAGAAGAAAAAAATTATAATAAATCATATTTCTATGTTTTCTGCAAACTTTCCCACCAAAAATGAGAAAGGGGGAACTTGTAATAAAGGTAGAAATATGTGAAGAGAAAACTAAATAAGAAGTTAATAGTAAAGATGGTTGATAAAAAATATATATAAATATATATATATACTGTTCATTGAAAGTGCATATAAAGATGTTTAATATGAAGAATGTAATCTGCTTATAATTTTGTGCAAAGTTAGAAAAATTATGATTGTAACAATTTTTTTCCTATTTGCCTCAACAAATGTTTTCAATGAATAGTGTGTACAGCTTCTGAAAATTTGTTTTTTTCTGTTATGTTTGATAACATGTATTAAAATGCAACTTTTGAGAAAAATAAAAAAATATTTTAAAAAAAGGAAGGGTAATTATACTTCATGCTTATTACACTCTAAAAAAAAAAAGAAGTTAATAAAGTTGACCATCTAAGAATCTTATCTTCAATATGTCCTATCTTTGTTCCAAAGGAGAAAAGTAGGTTTTCCTCTATACTAATCTTTTCTCTTAAATTCTCATTTTTCTGTGTTTGCATGAAGTGTCTGCTTTATAATGCTAAAATCTAAATAAATTCTAGTGGTACTGGCAGCCAAATTCAGCACTACCCCCTTGGTTTCCCTGTGGGCAACAAGCTCTCTGCAGCCTTCATGGCCATGCAGTTTTGGAAGCGTGCAGAGTCCCTGTGGGCTAGCAGCTGCAGAGGGAAATTCAAGCTGGAGATGATTCAAATTCTCTGCAACCAGGGGAAAAATAACAAAGAGATGCTGATGGCTATGTTTGTGTAGGTGGGAGCTCCTTTCCTGCCCTAATTTCTTCGTGTTTCTTATTATGTGTATTATTCTTCTTTCAAATTCTTTGCAAAATGTTTTTAAGTACTTAGATTACTATATTGCAAGAATACCACCTGTTCATAACAAAATGATGTGGTTAAATATCAAGGAGAAATTGTTAGTAATCCTGTAAAGAAATCACTGAAGCAAGCCAACTACTGCATTAACATTCATTCTACAACAAGCCTATGAGTGTCAAGCCCTTGGCTACGTGCTGAGTGGACAGTTCTGAACAAGACAGAATTTACAGTCTGGTTGGGGAAATCCACAATTTAACAAGCAATTTAACAACAAAGTATGACAAGACAGTACAAAATAAGCTTCCCCCCAAAGGGTGGAAAAAACAGAAGAGGAGAAACAATATTATAACAAGAGATGATGCAAAACAAAGAATCAAGTGAAGCCAAACCAAAAAAAAAAAAAAAAAAAAAAAATCCTCTTGAAGTTTTCAAAATCCATTTAAGTAAAAGAGAAAAGGAACAAGTTTCATAAGAAATCCTTCTCCGTCTACTATAAATATCTCTGGCATCATCACCGGGCAACAGTAAACTTTTGTTGTACTTGAATGTATGTTCTCTCAAAGCAAACAGGTGATACAGCAAGAATATGTAAATTAGCCGGGAGAAATGGAGTACAAAGGCTATATTTGAAATTCTATGTGCAGAGCTAGTCTCCCAGTGACCTCACTGTAGAAAAGCAAATATTTCTGCCTCAGAGAAGGGGCAATGCACATACTGTAATAATCCATGCTACTCTATCTTTTTTTGATCTGGAAGGAAGCCCTCAGAGGGAGATAGATTATATAGCAAATGTTGATAACAGAAAGCCAAAATGGCATAGTGAAAGGAAACATCAAAGAGTTATAATCTTGTATAAAGATAACCTCCCCTCACACATTCTGGATTATACAAAATGATAACTAAGAAATGTTGTTATTCTTTAATAAGGGGACTCACTCCATGTGAGTAGATGGCAGGCTTTGTTTTTTGTTTTTTTTCTATTAATTGACTTTTCCAGGGGCCCAAACCCAGCTATTATTATATTGTTATGTTTCATATCACTTCTAAATCTTTAGCCAAGTTTTAAATTAGCTCTAAGAGTTTAAGGAAAGAAAATAAAAGCCTCCTTTTTTTTTTCCCCCTTTGCCATAATGTCCAACCTATCTTTTACTCTCCTAGCCAATGTATGGATCAAATAGAGCTTAAAAGAAAGAATTTGGGCTTTGTAGTTAGAAAAGCATGGGTTTAAAGCTAAGTTCTATTACTTATTACTGTGTGAGATTGAACATGATGTTTCAGTTTCCTGGTCCATGAAGAGAGGTGGAAAATAGCTAGTACAGTAATTAGAAGAATCAAATGAGATAGTCCAAGGAATGTACAAAGCTCAGCCCATGACATGTAGCAAACCTTCAGCACGCAGTAACAACTACTTTTCTGCTGGTTCTTCCACAATTTTCTTTACTTCCTTGAGTCTACCTCTTCTTGCTCTTTTTAAGGCTGCACTTATTTCTACCATCATCATCAATGAATAATTGTTTTATAATCTAAGCATCCAGACTGCTTTAAAAAATAAAAGTAGAACTGAGTAAACTTCTTAACATTTTATCAAATGCACTTTCAAAGTTCCAAGTGCTTTATGATGAAAATAAAGTGTATCATCTCAGAGACTTTAAATTTAGATTTCATCAAACCATAACAAAGTAAGAAATAAAATGGCTGAAATTCCAAAAAAGAAAACCACTAAAATGCTCAGTTGGCTAAGCAATTTATCCATCATTCTAATAGTCTGAGATTGTCTCTTCCATCAGGGACTGAGCAAGGCCATGTTATTAATAGGTTTTGTCAGGACCCTTCGACAGGGAACAAACTCCATGACAGGCAATCTGAATTTGACAGCAGAGGGACATAGTGAGGCCCTGGATAATCCCACAATTTCCTGACAAGAAATGAAAGACGAATTCAAATAATAGTATTGGCATTTAACTAGGCAACCTAGAATATGTTTTTACAATTGAGTTTTGACCTTACAAATAGCAGTATCAGGAATTTTAAACCTCTAAACAAATGGGTTTTCCATTGTGTTTAATGCTTCAGTAGTAAAAGCCAGTTCAGAATCTAAATAAAAATTAATTTTATCACTTTGAAATCAGATCGTCATCATCATCAAAAATCCAGGTATCTCATTTTGTTTACTAATTCTACCCAGTAGATTTAATTTCAAATTTCTAGAAATCAAATTTGCTCTAAAAGGAACAAGATGAGGCTCCATGGAAAATATGTGACATTACATAATGAAAGTATGTTCTGAGAGAAATTGATGAAGAAAAGTCCAAAAAATTATGTAGATTCTACTAAGATGATTGATGATCTTCAAAGAACACAACTCTTGGCTATATAAGTTCTAGTGCATTTGTTAAAAAAAAAAAAAAAAAACTGTCATATGAACTTTGCTCCTGATATTTTCCTGCATCTCCTCCCTACACCTGCAGATGGAGAGAAATTTTATCCTGTGATAAATGATTCCCTTTCTGCCCTGCTTCAGGCTTGCTCTTCATCAGTATCCTGGTTATACTGTAGTTTCCACGGCTGTGGAGCCAAGTCAGCTTTCTGAGGGAAACAGCAGCCAGCTGAGGAGCAGAGGTAGCCATCTGCAAAAGCTTATCTGTCTGGGGGAATGACTATTTATTGTCAGTTGAATCAGGAGTGAATCACAACATCCATCAGTGGTGGTGGTAACGTTATTCATATAATATTTAATAAGTTTATGTAATTGGACCAAGTTTCATTAGTACTTGTTGCAATAAAACCACAGACATTTCTCAAAAAGCAGGGCATCCAGCTGGAGGATGTAGACTGTTTATTTAACATTGGTGAATACACAGCCACAGGCATCTCGAAGCCAGAACAAAAATAAGCATGAGCTGTAAAAAGTGCAGCAGCCAAAAAAAGAGGCTGAATGGGCAAACACAAAATGGAAATCTAGTGAAAACTCCTCCTGCATTCAGTCGTCAGCTCACAGAGGTCCTCCAAGCAATTATTACAAAATAATTGAGCTGATCTTATATTGTTTCTTAATGAAGAGCATGTGTCTTAGACTTGATTTTTTTTTATAATACCTTGAATGCAAAAAAAAAACCAAAAAACAAATTATAGCATTTGGCACCATGCTTTGTATTCTGGTTCTTATCCATGGATTTTAAGTTCTTTGCCAAATGATGGAATAGAGATATACCTTCAATATAAAATATAGCTTCAGTAGTAAAAAGACATGAGCACAAATCTCAGTTTTCTACAACATTGTAAAATTTGGGTAGAGTGTCTAGTTATTCCAAATTAAGTAGTTCAAATTTAATGTAAGAATAAACATGCAAAAGTACATTGACAATAATCAATTTGAAGAAGAAAAGATATCAAAACTTTAAATAATCACTAAACACCAAAACATAATCCAACTCAAAATGTTGGAAATCCTTGTGAATAAAAAGCAATGCGAGTCTACTGAGAAATGTTATGAAAATTATGAAAATGAAAGAAGATGTGTTTTCCTGGTTGAAAACACTGAATTTTTGCAAATTATTTTATGAGTTAGAAAATTCTAAAAAGATTCTCAATAAATTTTAGAATGATTTCATGAAATGTTTTTAAAGTACATTTAAGTAATAAATAAGTAAAAATAGGTAAGAAACTATTAGAAAAAAGTTGTTGTGAAAGTTGTTCTACCAGTTATGATAAAATATTATGAAGTTAAAATTATTTTGTACTAATAGAAATATAGAAAATGTTAATCATTAATAACATAGGGTGATGTAAATATAGAGGATTATTCTATTATCCTTTGGCCCTTTTATATTTACACATAAAATTTTTTATTTTAAGGGACCAGTAAAAAGTATAGCCACAAGTTAAGGAATAAATGAATTAATCAATATAGATAACTCACATAAAATTTAGTATGTGGTGTTATGGGCTAAATGTTTATCACTCTCCATAATTCATGTTGAAACATTATCCTCAAAATGATGGTATTAGGAGGTAGGGTCATGGGAAGATTCCCTAAGAGGAGGTCATGAAGGTGTAAGCTTTATAAAGGGATTAGTGCCCTTGTAAGAATCATAGGAGTTTGCTTCATTCCTTAGGAAAGCATGTCCCAACTTTATAAAGAATTAATATCTCAACATATAAAGAATTTACATAAATTTGAAAGATGAAAATATTAGCTAAGAATCAACATTAATATAAGAAATGAGTATTAACAGCCAGTTCATAGAACTGGAATTTCATGCATCCAATAAACATGAGAAAAAAGATTCAACTTCATTAGTCATTCAAAAATACAAATTGAAATGAAAATAAAATTTTATTTTCAAATTTCTATATAGCAAAAACATTTTTAAATGTTAATTATCTTGGTAATGGGATCAGAAAATATACATTTTCCTACAGTGTTTGTGAACATATACATTAGTACAACTTACTGGAAGCAATTTGTCAATTTTAAGAACCTTATACTCTTGCTCAAATGTTAATGACCAATTCTAGTGATCCATTATAAAGAAATGGTCAGAAATGTGGTCAAAAATATTTATATAGAGCGAGTTCGCTGCAATACTATCATAGCAAACACTTTCCAATAATAAGGAAATGGCTAAATTATGACAGATGCATAATAGAATACTGGGCATTATTTTAAAATGTAAGGGCTAAAGGTGTAGCTCAGTGGTAAAGTAGTTTCCCAGTAGACATAGGCCCTGAGTTTGAGCCCCAGCACTAACAAAAAAAAAAAGTAATCAAAGATGTACATCTTTTGACAAAGAAAGACAGTTGTGCATCTTTTAACAAAGAAAGATGACACAACATACTATTTAGTAAATGTAAACAGAAAATAAAATATAGTATAATCTCAACCATACAGAGATATTCATATAAAAAATTACTGCATCAAAAATATTCATAGTGTTTATCTCTTGTTTAGCAGGATGTGCCAGTGTTAGGATAAGGATTCAACCGTACTAAAAAAAATTGAAAGCAAGCATAAACAGTTTTTAGTTGATATCATGGCTCTACACTGTTGGGGAGTATTATAGTTTGCATATAAGATGTTCTGTACATTCAGAGATAAAATGATTTCACTTTGAGAGTTGTAACCTAATTAGTCCATCCTACTTTAAATGGACTAGCTGGGTGGTAACTGTAGGCAGATGGGACAAGGCAGGAATAGGTGGGTCACAGGAAACATGCCCTCGAAAGTTTCACGTTCCCTGTGACCAGTCCCCTTTTGTCTCTTTGTTTCCTGGCCACCATGAACAGAGCAACTTTCTTCCACCACACCCTTCCACCATGAGGTTCTTCCTTACCTTAGGCCCAGAGCAATGCAGTCAACCGTGGACTAAATCTCTGAAACCATGAGCAAAAAAAGAAAAAAGAAAAACAGAACTTTACCTCCTCTAAGTTGTTCTTATCAGGAATTTTGGTTACAGCAATGCAAAACTGACTAATAAAGGGGCCCCAGCTCCTTCTATCTTGTCATGCCAAAATCCTAGACAGTTGCTTTCATTTCCATGAAACAAGGCTCATCCTTACATTCACAATCCAGACAGCAGGAAGAAAGGAAGGGGGAATGTGAAGAGCATACTTCTTCCCTTAAGGATACAACTCCAAAATTTCATACATCACATTCATTTTTATCCTGTTGGCCAGAGCTTAGTCAAGGGTCCACACCTAGGTGTAACTGAGGCTGGAAAATGAAAGCAATCATTAATTGAGTGATCTTGTGACTAAAATATCTATTATTGTGTAAAAAAAGGAATGATCGAATATTAGAAGACCATGTTCACCCCAGTTCACCTCTTTGGCCACCCAGAGATCCATGTATACTTTCACATATAGAGAACATATGCACTCAAGAGAGACAATCCAAAAATCTCATTCAGTTATTAAATTTATCTTAATGGCCAAGAATTCTGGAAGATGCCCAGTCTTCTCCATCAGACTGAGCAATGGTTCCTCTTGGTCTAACATCCTACAAATCAAAACACAAGCTATCTGTCTCCTCCAACCAAAAAACACAAAATACAATGGTGAGGTAGAAACAAGCTAACTGCATTAAAACTTCTCATTTGGTGGATTAAGAAAATGTGGTATACACAATGGAGTTTTACTCTGCTGTAAAGAAGAATGAAATTATGGTAATTGTCAGTAAATGAATGGAACTGGATAGCACTATGCTTAGTGAAATAAGCCAGATTTGATTTTCTCTTACATGAGGAAACTAGAACAAAGTAAGGGAGGAAAAAATTTTCATAAAGATAAAGAAAAAATCAGTGAAGTAGAAGAAGGAGGTTGATGAGGAAGTAGGAGAGACAGAGAAAAAGGAAGAAATGCAGAATAAATTTGACAAAATCACCCTATGTACATGTATAAATATACCACCATGAGTTCTACCTTTATGTATACCTATAAAGCACTGATTTAAAAAATAATAAAAGGGCTGGGGCAGTAGCTCAGTGGCAGAGTGCTTGCCTAGCATGTGTGAGGCACTGGGTTCAATCATATAAAAATAAACACCATATAAAAATAAACAAATAAAGGCGTTCTGTCCATCTACAAATACAAAAAAAAATTTTAAATAAGAAAATAAGTAGAGGAAGACCAGTAGAGTAGAGGAGGGGAAATAGGAAGAGGGAGGAAGGAAAGGAGCAGGGAGGCACTGGAGACTGAAATGGAGCAAATTAAATTTCATGCATTTGTGATTGTATCAAAATGAACCAACTTTCATATCTAATACATGAATAAAAATATTTTTAAGGTTCTCATTCATATAATCACTCCAGTGAAAAGAAAATGTGTAAGTTTAAACTTAGCAAAACATAGGCACAATGTATATGCTGAAAATTCCCAAATGCTGACAGAACTAAAGGAGATTTAAATATAAAAAGAGAGAAACCATGTCCATGGATTGAAAGACTCAGCAGAATAAAGATGCCAATTCGCTCCAAACTGATCCTTAAGTTTAATGCAATTCCTTTCAAAATCCCAGCAAGGATATTTTGTTTATATTTTTATAGACATCAATAAATTTATTATAACACATATGAAAAGGCACAGATGCTAGAATATCCAATACATTCTTGGAAACTAAAAATAAAATGGAAGCAATAACTCAGTGTGATATTATGGCATATAGAGACCATAGTCAAGACAGAGTATTGGTGGAGGGATAGATATATAGGTTGATGGAATAGAATAAAGAACTCAGAAATATATGCCCACAAATATGCCCAACCTACTTTTAATAAAGATGTAAAAGTAACTCAATGAAGGATAGCCTTTTCAACAAATAATGTTAGAACAAGACGTGGAAACCCCACCCAATAAAACTCTCAACCAGACCCAGCCCTCTAACACATAAATATATGTAAAACTATAAAGCTTTAGGGAAAACACTATATAACCTTAGAGTCTAAGGTTAAGCAACTTGATAACCAACCAGATTCCTAAAAAGAGAAATTGGCAAATTATACCTCATCAAAACTTAAAGCTTTTGCTCTGTGAAAGATCCTGTTAAGAGGATATAAAATAGGCAGCAAATGGAAGAAGACATTTGTAAACCACAAAGAAATGCTTCAAAGAACTAATATTGAGAATACATGAGAAAATCTCAAAAACTCAACAACAGAAAAATCAAGCAATCCAACTAGAAAACAGGCAAAATACATGAACAAACACATTAACAGAAAATATATAGATGACAAATAAATGCCATATGAAAAGAGTTTCAACATTATTGAACTTTTAGTTTTGTTCATTAGGGAAGTGCAAGTTAAAATCTCAATGAGAAATGAGCACTTAACATCTGCTCATATTTACAGCATGTTCATTCAAAACTATTTTTTAACATGATTGGGAGGTGATATTGAGAGAAATCTATATATGACCCCTGGGATCAGGCCATGAAATGCTATATGGCTCTAGCATATAGGGTCAGTCTATGGATCTATTTAGAATCTTTAGGACAGCTACCTCTCTATACCTCCAGTTGGATTTGGATCACTCCATGTTCATCTCACAGCATTTGTTCATTCACTCACTCAATAAACATTTCTTGTGCCAGCCACTGTTGCAGGTATAGTCTTCCATTCCTCAATATCCCAAGGTTGGTGGAACCTAGAGAGAGAACTCAGTCAAAAATAGTTTTCCATCTGTCCTGTCCACATCATCCTCTCAAACCTGAAAAGGAAGATTGCAGATGTCAAAAGAGCAGAATATAAGCCAGCCAGACATGATGTGCCTCATGGGCACATGCTGTTAAATACCACCTCTGTCACACATATAACTGCTGAGTACATCCACTCACCCTGTGGACTATTTGGAAAACAGCAGAGATTCTGCATGGACTGGAGAAGAACCTCAAAGATACCAGGTTCTAGGTGTATTAAGAGAGAATGAATACTTCAAAAGCTTCTTTACCTTCTCCCCTCTCTCCTCCTTGTGTTTTTCTTTTATTATTTTCTTATCCTTTCTGAAACAGTTTTGCTCCTAATTTCTCATTTCCAGTCTTACATTGGAAATACTGTAAATATCATAAAATAAAAAAGTTATTGAAGTTATATATGTCCTTTACAGGGCCTTAGTCCTCTAAAGGGAAACATTGATACAAAAATATATTTTCTCAGCCATGTGTGGTGGCTCATGCCTGTAATCCCACCACTTTGGGAGGCTGAGACAGGAGAATCGTGAGTTCAAAGCCAGCCTTAGCAATAGCGAGGTGCTAAGCAACTCAGTGAGACCCTGTCTCTGCGTAAAACACAGAATAGGGCTGGAGATGTGGCTCAGTGGTCGAGTACTCCCGAGTTCAATTCTTGGTACCAAAAAATAAAAAATAAATATAAAAAGAAAATATATTTTCTCAATGAGTATAATAGTATAGGGAAGGCCCCAACAAGAAAAGAAAGTAAAAAACACAAAATTTGAAAAATAAGATAAATCAGAGAAAGTAAATCTGTCAAAGCTTAAAATGAGAAGCTAAAAAGAGTAGCATTATTAATATCATTGCAAACAGTAAGCAGGTAGTAAAAATGATACATTCCCATGCTGTGAAAAAATTCTATGTCTTAAAAGCAAACAACAACAAAAAAGCTGCCAATGAAAAACATGAGTCTAATGTTATCAGTAATTCTGAAGATAGATGTGAAATCTAGCCATCAGATATAATTAAAGATTCGGGAAATGAAACATGCTAGGACATTATTATAAGCAGTTTCTTAAACTTGGCGTACACCCACACTGAGGAAGTAGGCATTCCTATAGAACATGGTTCAGGGTGTTAACAACTTGTTTGCTGATTAGACAGTAACTGAATCATGAATGGAATCTACATTTTCTAGCTCTTGTTTTAGTGGTCTGGCTCCAAAGAAATACACCTTTTCTTTAAGAAATATACTTTGACATTTAAGAGTTCTCTGTTTCATGGACCACTTTTCACCAAGAGCAGCTAAAAAAAGCACTTTCTATCGAACTTGCATCCTTTCTAAGCAATATATGCTTAATCTTTCTCATTTAACTCAAAGGCGATTATTCAATATTGAATTTTTAAAATAATTTTTGCTCTTAGGATCCATGCCATGAATTCAAAGAGGACAAATGCACATATTATTTTTCAAAGAAAAAGTCAGAAGCTTATGCTTTAATATGTAAAATACAATAAAGCCATTCTCAGATCATAATATCAGTATTGATTTATGGATTAGTTTTTGTAGATAATCAGCCAAAGAGCTTAGAGACCCCCAAATCATTCTATAGGAGGCAAACTGTCGGTTTCTGAAGAAACCATTCGTTCCTGCCCAGCGGGAGTCAATGCCCTAAATAGGGACAGAAAGCTTGCCTTAATAAACTCAATATTTCATATAAGCCAAAGATGGGATTATTTAATTTAACAGGAAACAAATATTACAAGATACAGGAAAGTAGCACAGCTTTCACACTGATGGCATTACTACTCTTATTAGTAAACAAAATTCTGGTCCACAGCAAACACAGCAAGGCTGCAACAGCAGTGGCATAATTTTGAAACAGATATGCCATGAAGAAGTCATTCCCTGGGAATTTCTTACCCAGGTGAATTTCATCAGTCTCTGAGGGTTCTTATTTTTCTTTCTTGTCTGTAAATTCAGTCACTATTAAGAATTATCACCCAAAATTTGGTTTGCTGGCATTTTTGAGAAATCCACATAATAACAACCAAATATATAAACCCATCAAATTTGCTGATGTATCTTAGGAAAAAAGTAATGAATTATACCAGGGTATCACTATGATAGGTGTGAGTTAGTTCAGTGATAACCCATTTCTCCTTAAAAGTGAATAATCTATTTCTTATTAGTGATTTTCTGCTTTGAAAGTCCACTTTTTTGTAGAGTGGATACCTAGAGACTGCCAAAAATAGAAACTGCTTTTCCACATTTATAATTTCAGGAAAATGGCCATCCTTGAGCTTTGTTAGTAAATTAGTATGAAGATTCTACCAGGCACAAGACCCAAGTAACAGAGTAGTAATGCTGTCGGGTAAAGGAGGAAAATGATAACATTTAGGAAAGGTGTTTCTAATGCCCTCTCTAAAGAGTCTCCCTGGACCAGTGCTAAATCAGGTTAACTCAAGTGTTATTTACATTTATCTTTTGCTCTGTAAAAGCTATAATCATGCAAAATTTCTAAATGTGGTTTTTCTTTGTTTTTAATGGAAAAGGCAAGGTTTTGATATGAATTTGCATCCTGATTTAGCCTCTAATAAGCTGTGTGATATTGAATGACGGACATTTGTGATGTTCAGATTTCCCATTTGTAAACAGGGATAGTAATATCTGGTTAGGGGGCTTATTGTACAAATTATTTGAGATAACATATAAATAACCAAATACTTGGTGGAGAAAAGAGACTCCACAAATGGTAGAGCCCTCTCTTTTCAGTTCAGTCTAGGGATAAAGATTTCCATAATTTTTATGATTCCTCCCAGACTCAAAGAATTCTACATACAATGGACACTCAATAATTTCAAACAACTACATTAAAACATCTCAACAAAACTGTTAATATGTGAGTTTTAATCACTATCTCCAACTAAGCTAGTTTCTACCCTATAATTACAACTGTAGATCTGCAAAAAGGATTAATGATAAACTTGAGGAGTAGCAGATTTTTATAGCTTCTGTTGAAATAAATTTTAATGATTCTAGAGAAAACAATCTTTGAGTTGGTTTTATAGATCAAGAGTTCTCTCTCTTGCCTTTATGTCTTAATGCCCAAACATACAAGCATACAGTTAGACTAACAATGGAATTCAATATTGATTTTTTGTCTGAAACACATAAAAAGCAAATCTTATAGAGAGCTTTATGACGTTAATAGTTTGTCTAATCACATCATTTGGAATACAACCCTTTCCTCTACTTTAAAACGAGTGTTAAAAAATCAATATTCTTTCCCTGCACTATTTGTACACTGCCACCACATGATACACTCATAATATTCTAACCATAACTTCAAATCAAAAAAAGCATCCAAGTGCTAACTATATTCGGCTTCCTTCAGACCTGCATTGAGATTACTGTTATAATATGAGCTACATTGCCATACATTGAAATACAAAAGAAAAAGTAGACAC
>PVHX01016286.1:0-43720 GCA_004024805.1 Geosciurus inauris
CTCATGAGTATTCTTTGGAGAATTCCCTTTCTAGTCATCATGAAGCTCCTGATTTTTATGCTACTGACTTCTTCATGCCTGGGTAACGTTATTGGGGCCTGGTAAGGTGGCCACCTGTCTTGATGCAGGAATGGCCCGTGGAACCTTTACTATATTACAACAAGTTACAGCCCTAAATAATACCAAGGTCAAACTGCTGGATTCAGGGGCAGTGTTAGGTTTGTTCCAACAGATTGGTATGATGCTGCACAAATGGGCTGTAACTGTTGCTCTGGTCGAACTGCTCGTGCTGTTAATACTGCTCATGATATGCTGTGGCTGTAGGGTACTTTGATCTATGAGGCGTCAACAGCATGCACAATACCAAGCCATGGTAGCTCTCTCCCATGACAATCCCTCTGCCTAAGTGTGGCTAGGCATTGCGCACTCCTAGGAAATCAATAATGGGTAAGATGGGGACGAAGACTTGAGCAACCTAAGACAGGGCTATGGCGGTTAACATCCACACCATAGACCTGATGACGGTAAGCCATGTTCTTTGGTCCCTGCAGCCTAAGAGAGGCTCTAGGAAAAGAGAGGGGGAATTGAGAGCATTCTGTGTGCATGGCTACTTTCTGTTTACCAGAACCAGCTGTACCCTGATTTCTGAGAGAAGCCACAGGTGCTGACCATTCCTTGAACTCCCGTGTTCTTGTGGCCTGAGCTTGTTTTGCAGCCTGAGCATTTTCCACACCTGGGTCTGCAGTTCCACGCCTCCCACGCCCCTCGGGGGGGTAGAAAAGATATATAAGCCCAGAGTGCTGAAATAAACGAGCCACGAGCCTCGAGCTTCTTTTTCTTCAGAATCGTTGGGGTGGGTGTGTGTGTGTGTTTTTCATCCGTGGCTCCCTCGCCGACTGGGTTTCACTTTGGTCCGACGCAGGCTCTGGCTTCTGGAGGTCCCACCGAGATCGGAAGAAGGGATGGAACACCGACGGACACCCCGGGACTGGCCGGTAAGTAGGGGGTGAATTGTTAATAGTGCAGGTGTTTCTTTAATCCATGGCTCCCTCGCCAACTCGGTTTCACTTTGGTCCGGCGCAGGCGCTGGCACTGGCACTGTGGCTTCAGTTTTTATGTCTTACACATTTGACCTTTGCCTCTAAGTAGAGAAGAGATGGACTGAAGAATTGGTTGACTTGACCTTGGAACCACCAGTATGCCCTTTAATTAGCTGTTTAGGTAATTAGCAAGTTACTTAACACTTGGTATTTATTTCACTTAATTATAGAGGGATCTGAATAAGATCATTCCTTAAACTGGGACTGCGAACCTTAGAAAGAATTAATGCAAAACTCTTTTCATCAGAATCTTTGACCAGCGATCTAAGAAAGGTTCAAATTGTTGTGCCCCCACCCCAGGGTCTGACTTGGTCTGTTCATCCCAGGGTCTGATTTCGTCTGTCCAGCAAGGTCTAAGGATGTGCGTTGCTAAAAAGTTCCCAGGCAGTACTGATGCTTCTTTGTCAGGACCACACTTTGAAAACTGCTTGGACAAATGGTTACTAAGGCCTATTTTTGTGCTGACTTTCTAAAGTACATCATGTCCTCAGCCAAAGAGATGGATTGTCGTTTGCTCAACTGTTTTTAATTGCCATTTAGCACAACACGCAGCTTGCAGGAAGTTGATGTTCAGTGAGTGTTTGAACGAATGAGCAAATGTGCATTGAGAATTCCTTCTTGAAGGGTTGATAAATTTTTCTTTATCTGCTTCTATACCTTCCTTTTAAAGTGCACCATTGGGACCACATTCTGCTCCTTAGTGAGTACTTGGATTAATGCACTAAATAGAAATGTGACATGACATTATTGATTGTGTCATTCTCTGAAACAGAGCCAATAAAATGTTCCCATGATGCATTTATAAAATAGTCTTGACACTTGATTATGTATCCCAAACAAAACAAAAATACTAGCCAGGCGTGGTGGCACATGCCTGTAATCCCAGCAACTCAGGAGTCTGGGGCAAGAGGATTCCAAGTTCAAAGCCAGCCCTAAGCAACTTAGCAAGACACTGTTTTTCAAAATTTTAAAATATTGAAAAAGGAAAAGGGCTGGGAATGTAACTCAATGGTAAAGTACCCCTAGATTCCATCCCTAGTACCAAAAAACAGCTTTCCTGTGAGGGTTGTATAACCTGACTCTAATAACCCAGCTAACATATTTGTGGGTATTAACCACAAAATATTGGCCAGCTGAGTTCTTCAGCCCAACTTCTGCACCCTAGAGCATGTCTAAGATGGTAAGATATCACTGGGCTGGGTCACCAATTCCCAAACTTTAATGTGCATCAGATCACTAGGAGGGCTTGTTAATTACAGATGGCTGGAAATAGTTCCAGGAGCTCTGACTCGGGACCCCTGGACAGTGGTGGAGCCTGAGGATTTGTTTTCTAACAGGTTCCCAGGTGGTGCTAATCCAGTGACTCCAGATTGAGAACTACTGGGCTGGATGATTCCTGATCCCCAGTAAAAGGCAGTTTGAAGCAAGCCCACCCCATAGAGTAAAATCTTGGGTTAGGCCAGCTCAAAAGCTGTTGAATTTCCATAATTTCTGACTTAACTCTCCTTGATTCTTGTCTTCTCTGAAACCCTAAAATATTCTCAAAAGGCATGGGAAGGTTGGAAATGCCTTGACTTGAAAAGCCTGATCTTCCTACAACAGACTAAATCTTTGGATAAATCCTAGACCTTATCTCAGCATTCTCTTCCCCCTTTACCAGGAAAGCCAGTGACTTTCTAAGCACAGTCCACAGACCAGCGTCATCAGCATTACCCAGGAGCTTACTGGAAATGCACATTGTTAGCATCCACCCCAGACCTTCTAAATCAGAAATAGTTCCTCTATTTACATCTCCTGGTGGCTCTGATGCATGCTCAGGTTGAAGAACAACTAACTTAACCTTCCAGGTTCCAACCCGTCTTGGAACACATCACCAAAGAGACCTAAGGGTAGCAGACAATTAGAACAGAGGCAGGACCAGGCATTGGCACAAAATAAGGGATTAGTGAGATGACAGATATCTTGTTTTTTTGTTTTTTGTTTTTGTTTTTTTGAAGGCTGATTAAAGAGAGGCAGAGAGATGGGAAACCATCTCTGGAGGCAAGGTAACAAGCATGCTTCAGCAGCTTTTACCTGATGTAACAGGATGCGTGTCAGTAGCCATATGACTCAGATGAAACCATGGAAATAGCTGGCAGCTCATATAAACTCATTCCTAAGTATGTGAAAACTGGCTTTTCTCAACTTTTCTGTTTTCTTATTGAACAAAGAAATAAAAATGTATTCAGTTTTCTCCCCTTCTTTCCAGTAGGGTCATCAACAAGCACAAGAGCACATTTTGCAGTACTAAAAGGCAGCTCTTACAAATATGATGGAATCTAGGAGATGAGTATTTATAACATACCCCAAAATAAACTGATGGATAATAGAGAGGAACCCAATGGCAACAGAGGAGAGAATGGATTTTATGTATAATTGCATATAGGAATCTACATAGCAGAATACAACTTAACGAGCTTGCAACAAAAGATCAAAAAACTCTGAGGCAGCACTAATGCACTCTAACCCATGAAATATTTGATCATTTATCTTTTTGGCCCAACTTCAAAGTTTTCCCATGGATTTTAGAAAAGCTGTTCATTTTGCCCATATGGCCTCTAGTTTTTTATTCTAATCAAAACATGTTTCACATCATAGCATGGACATGCTAAACAACTTCTAAACATTACAAGCAGGGGCGATGGCCCGTGGATGATTTACAAGTACTTTAATTTCCAGATATTTGGGTTTTTTAAATATATTATAGTTGCTGCTTTCTAATTGAATTTCATTGTGGTCAGAGAACATACACATATGATTTCAGTGCTTTTAAATTTATGGAGACTTGTTTTATAGCCCAGCATATGGTCTATCTTGGTGAGTGTACCATGTGCACTTGAAAACAATGTGTATTCTGCAGTTGTTGGGTGGAGTGTTCTATAAATATCAATGAGTTCTTGGTGGTTGATTACTTTGTTCAGAGATTCTGCATCCTTAATTTTTTTATTTGCATAGTCATATCAGTGACTGAAAGGGGGGTATTAAAGTCTCTAGTTATGATTATAAACTGTATGCTTCTCTGTTTAATCTGTCTCATGTATCTGGAAGTTCTATTAGACGCATACACATTTATGAAAACATGTCTTTCGCATGATTGGCTAGTTTTTCATTATGAAATCTTTGTCTCTGGTAATCTTTTTTTTTGGTACTGGAGATTGACCTCGGGGGTACTCGACCACTGAGCCACATCCCCAGCCCTATTTTGTGTTTTATGTGGAGACAGGGTCTCACTGAGTTGCTTAGCGCCTCGCCGTTGCTGCGGCTGGCTTTGAACTTGCAATTCTCCTGTCTCAGCCTCCCTAAGTGCTGGGATTACAGGCTTGAGCCACCGTGCCAACTCCTCTGGTAATAATCTTTATTTTGAATTTTACTTATCTGACATTAGCATAGCACTCCACCCCTTTGGGCATATTGTTTGCATGACATGTCTTTTTTATTTACTTTCAATCTGTGTCTTTGTACTTAAAGTATGACTCTTGTATACAGCCCATTAGAGTCTTGCTTTAAAAGAAAACAAAAAATTCCATTAAACTGGAAATATAGTTCAGTGATGGAGCACTTGGCTTGCCCTGGGTTTGAATCCCAGTACTGAAAAAAAATCTGTTTGGATAATCTTTGCCTTTTAAATGTTATGTTTGGTTGTTTATTATTGTTGTTGTTGTTGTTGTTATACCAGGGATGATTGAACCCAAGGGTGCTTAACCACTGAACCACATCCCCAGCTCTCTTTATTTTTTATTTTGAGACAGGGTCTCACTAGGTTGCTTACAGCCTCACTTAATTGCTGAGGCTGTCTTCAAACCTGCAATCCTCCTGCCTTGGCCTCCCAAACCACTAGGATTACAGGTGTGCACCATCATGCCTGGCTTGGTCCATTATCAATGAGGTTGGATTTAAGTCTACAATTTTACAGTTTATTTTCCCCTGCTACCTCTCTGCTTTTATTCCTCTGTCCCTCCTTTCCTGACTTCATTCTGAATTCACTGAATATTTTTAAAAATTCTGTTTTAATTTGTTTATTGCCTGTTATTTATATCCTCTACTTCCTTCAATTACCTTTGCAGTGACTCTTAGGATTTGTAATGTACTATCTTAAATTTTCATTCTAGGTAGAGCTGCTATTTTAATGCACAGCATAAGATATAAATGCCTTGTGATTGTATAGTTCCATGTACTCTCTCCCTAATCTTTTACATAGTAGTTGTCATATGTATTACATCTAAACTCATAGACTTCAGAATATAATGTTAATTTTTGTTTTAGACAATTCTGTGTATTTTTATGGGAGATGGTAGGGATTAAATCCAATGCCTTATACATCCTAAGCACACACTCTACCACTGAGCTATGCCTCCCTCCACCAGTTCTATGCATATTTTAAATAATTTGAGAAACATCTGTGTTAAGTTTTAAGCATGTCCTCCCAAAGTTCAGGTGTTGGAAGTTCATCTCCTAATTCTTTGGTTAATGGTATTTCTAAATTGGGCTCTTGGTAAGTATTTAGGGAAGGATAAAGTCATCAGGGAGCTTGGGATGGCATTAGTGGCTTCATAAAAAGAAGAGAACGGAGCTAGCACACTAGCTGTGTATCACCATGTGATGCCTCCACCACATTGTTACAGCAAGAAGGCCCTTGCCAGATGCTAAGCAGATGCCAGTGCCATGCTCTTAGAACTCTCAGCTTCCAGAACCATGATTCTAATAAACCTCTATTCTTTATAAATGACCTAAATCTCATTTATAGCAAAAGAAAACAGACTGTATTTATCATTTCTGGTGTTCCACTCCATAAACTATCAGTTTCCATGTGATATAATTTTTCTTCTAAAACAAAACTCTATTTTTAGAATCTCTAGTAGTATAGATCTGCAGACAAATTATCTTAGTTTTTTTTTAAATTTGTTTGTTTTTGCAGTGCTGCAGATCAGATCTCCCACATGCTAGGCAGGTGCTCTACCACTGAAACCATGACTTCTGTTCTTTATTCTTATCTTGATATAACTTTGATTTTTTTTTTTTTCTTTTAAAAAGTCAGAATTCAGGGCTGGCGATATAGCTAGGTAGTAGAGCAATTGCCTGGCATGTGAGAGGCCCTGGGTTCAATCCCCAGCACCATCCAAGGGGAATAAAAGGGGAGGGTTCAACATAATGACCTATGTCTATAAGACTACACCTCCATAAATAAGATCTAGACTTAGAGATATCTGGAATTGCCCCCTGACTTCTGAATCCTGTTGATATGCTCTTGGGGCACCATAAAAAGTAGTTATAGTTGAGTGATTTAAAGATTTGCTAATTCTACAAATCATACTTTTTACATTGTCAGTGAAATTCACAGAAGCTATTAATAAGGTCCTTCCTACCCTATGGTTTAAAATAACCATTTAAGTCAAAATTTATGCCCAAAGTTGTTAGAGTTCTAAGTTTTGTTTTATTTCCCACCTTGAGTTAAAAAAAAATTTATTTTCTGGATACAATAGAAATGAAGTTAGAAGCAAACACTCATGATTTGTGTATTTCATTATTTTAAGTGTGAGGGTAATGTTCTTGAAATCATGCTGAAAATGATTCTGACAGTGAAAGATTTGTAACAGAGAAATAGAAAAATTGAGCTCTATATATGTACTAGGACTTGAAATGCATTTTTTAAAAATTTTTAGTTGTTGATGGACCTTTATTTTATTCATTTGTTATTTATATGTGGTGCTGAAGATCGAACCCAGTGCCTCACGCATGCAAGGCAAGCACTCTACCACTGAGCTACAGCCCCAGCCCCTTGAAATGCTTTTTAATTAATTGGAGGCTGAGACAGAATCACGAGTTCAAAGCCAGCCTCAGCAACGGCGAGGCACTAAGCAACGCAGTGAGACCCTGTCTCTACATAAAACACAAAATGGGGCTGGGATTGTGGCTCAGTGGTAGAGCACTTGCCTCGCATGCGTGAGGCACTGGGTTCGATCCTCAGCACCACATAAAAATAAAGATATTGTGTCCATCTGCAACTAAAAAAATAAAATAGGGCTGGGTTGTGGCTCAGTGGTCAAGTGCCCCTGAGTTCAATCCCTGGTACCAAAAAAAAAAAAAAAGTCACTTCTAAGAAAAACAACCTCCAGTTGGTGAGGGCTTGCCAGGCCATGGTGACAGGTAGCTCTGGAAGGTAGTCACAGCCCCACAGCCACCTCTCATGTGAAATAGGTGTGCCACTATCAATATCAGACTCCCCTACTGGAATCTCTTTTTCAGCCGGGGAGACGTGTTTCCTTCCTGCCAACATATTCTCACAATGGAAAAATAAAGAGGAAAGGAGGACATAGTTTGAACCATTGAAGGGACACAAAGAAGAATTGGTGTTGACATAATAAAATGCCTGCTGCAGGACAACTTTCTACTTTTCACATCTCAGTTAGCAATTAGCTCTAGAGCACTGTGGGATACTGGTTCCAAAACACCAGTGGCTCCTTTTCTATAAAAATAGAGTTTAGGTAACTCATTTTATATTTTCATTTTTATCAATGGAAATATAGGGATTTAACTAGTAATTACCAATTAGTAAATAGTTTGAATTGTCCAAAACAATAGCCAACTAAGGAATGTGGTCTCTTGGAGTCTGTTTGGAGATGCTCTATTTCCCTCCCCTTTATAAACATTTTTAAAGTAAATTTTAAAAAATGACCTGAGATCCAGTGGTGGTGTGCAATAACAGAATGCTTGCCTAGCATGCACAAGGCCCTGGGTTTAATCCCCATCATTGCAAAAACCAAAAACGAAAAAAAGATCAGGCCTAAAGAATCCATAAGCAGAGAAAATCAGTTAAGCTTCTTTAATGACCATGCTTGATTTGTGAACCTAAGCAAAATTTAATTTGAGCTCATTAAATGCCTACATTAAAAAGAATTTAACCAGGCACCGTGGTGCATACCTGTAGTCCCAGCTACTCAGGAGGCTGAGGAAGAAAAATCAGTCCAGGAACTTGAGACCAGCCTGGGAAACAGATTCTGTCTCACAAGTAAAACAAGCCAAGCATGATGGCACATGCCTGGAATCCCAGCAGCTCAGAACTGAGGCAAGATCTCAAGTTCAAAGCCAGCCTCAGCAAGTTAGTGAGGCTGTAAGCAACTTAGCAAGACACTTTCTCTAAATGAAATATAAAAAGGGCTGGCTATGTGGCTCAGTGGTTACATGCCCCTGGGTTCAATCCCTAGTACAAAAAGTAAGATAAAACATTTTTAAAAAGACAGAATTTAAGCAAATCAATGTAAAGTAACCAAAAAATTCATAATTATGTAAGTAGGGACTGTACATGAGGATGCACCCAAATAAGACAACTGTATAACTGTATCCAATCAAATATTTTCTTTCCTTCTCTGTACATCCTGTAACATGCCCTCAGTGGATCTCCTAATCCCCTTCTGATTTATAGTTGCCCAGTTCATAAATTGTTGTTTGCTCAAACTCTTCAAAAGGTTTATCATGCCTCATTTCACCTTTTCAACACACTGAAAAATAATTTTAAAATTAAAATACTTAGTGCTAAAGGTCATTTTTCAATTTTGATTGGAATGGTTAGAGGTGATGCTAGTTTCCAGAATTCCAATTCCCAGAGTGAACCAAATTTGGCCTCATGCTTTACCCTTTCAAAATTTGTTCCTTCACAGGTCATCTTTCAGCAGGATTCTAGCAGAAAATGCTGATGGACAAACACACACACACACACACACACACATATCATTAACCCAGAAGAGAAGTGAGGGACTGGAGGAGAAAGCAATCACAGAAGCCAGCCCAGACAATGAAGGGAGATGAAACAATATTCTGAACTGTTCATGGAAACAGAGGCCATAGGCAACCTGGTTCTGAACCAAATGGGTGAGAGGAGAGTCAGAAAAAGTGTCACAGATTGATATTTAATTATGGAAAATAAAAGTACTGTGGTGGAGAAACATTTTTTATATCAATTTGTTGTGATAATTCCAGACTTATCTCACAGAATAAAGATTCTAGTTAATTCTACTGAATTCCCAGGAAACCTAAATTAGATCCAACAGTAATGAAGAAGAGCTGAAAACCCTGATTCGTCACTAGTTGAGTACAGGGATTGGTGCTGCTTTAAATGTTACTCTCAATTGTCATCTTTCAAATAAATGTGATGTTTGTTATGTTGAACGATCCTTCTAACCTATATCTTGGACAGTCACATGCAAGAGAGAGCCCACCCTTTACTACAGGCAGCTCGGGCAACTCACCAGAGGATCAGCTACCTTTCAGGGCAGTAGCTAAGGGCCTGAGCAACGTAGGCCTCACCGAAACGCAATGCCTCTGGCTGGGTGTCCCATGGGGTCAGTGAGGGTGGCTACAGACCACTGTTGTTTGTTTCCCACTGGCACTGTGACAAATCACAAACGGAGTGGCCACAAATTTACTCTTTTACAATTCTGGAAGTCAGAAGTCAACAGAGCTGTGCTCCTCCTGGAGGCCCTAAGCGAAGCCCAAGGCCCAGCATTCTCCTCTGCGACCCTTGGCTCCTGGCCTTTCATCAGTTTTTCAGAGCCAGCAGCACAGCCTGACTTCCCTTGGCACCGGGCCCATCTCCCTCTCATAGAACCTGTGTGACTATCAGGGTCCTCAGACAATCTAGGGTACTCTGCACATTTCACAACCCGTACTAAATCATGCCTGCAAAGCCCTTTTGCTGCATAAAATCACATATCCACAGGTTCCAGAGATTAGGATGAGGACATGTTGGGGGCTATTATTCTACATAGTTATCATAATACTAATCAGAATATAACGAAGTTTGGTGGATAGCCAGGTGTGGTGGCGCACGCCTGTAAACCTGGCGGTGTGGGAGGCCGAGGCAAGAGGATCACAGGTTCAAAGCCAGCCTCAGCAAAAGTGAGGCACTAAGCAACTCGGTGAGATGCTGTCTCTAAATAAAATACAAAATAGGACTGGGTATGGGGCTTAGTGGTCGAGTGCCCCTGAGTTCAATCCCCGGTACCCTCCCAAAAAAGGAAGTTTGGTAGATACACGCTTAGCATGAAAGAGGACTGACTGACCTTTGGGTCAATCCTCAGCACAAAAAAATTATACATGGGTAATTATATAAGTAGTTCTCTTCTTTCATAACAAAAGAAAATGAAAATTTAAGCCATGGATTTTAATTCAGCCTTCATTAAATTAAAGGGAAAACTTCATCAAAGTTTTCTAAAGAAAAAGGACTGAAACACTTGAGAGAGCACGTAAAGTGCTACATTAGCCATTACTAGGTGCCTAGGGAGACGTGGGTGAACTGGGCACTGTGGTGCTTGCCTGTGATCCCAGCAGCTCGAGAGGCTGAGCCAGGGGGACAGCAAGTTCAAAGCCAGCCTCAACAACTGAGTGTTACCCTGTCTCAATATAAAAAAAATGGGCTGAGGATGCAGCTTCAGTGGTTAAAGCATGTTTGGATTCAATTCCTGGTATTTAAAAAAAAAGGAAGAGATGGGAGAACACTAAATATCTGGCCTTTATTTATGTTCCCTATTATCCTAAAGTTAAATCTTAGTCTGAGTACTAAAAGGGAAAAGGAATATCCTCCTAATTTGTCAATTTTGTATTTTTTTACATTTATATTTAACATTTTCTTAGTTATGCTCTTAAGTATCATTGACAACAGAGCCATTTTGTTTTATGGAAAGCAATATTTGTTTTAGAGAATTGCATTTGTTTCCTAACAGTTGTAAACCGTGTTTGCTTAGGAGGTTGGATTTCCTTACCAGCCTTGTGACTATTACGGATCATGAATTCATTGATCCTTTCATAACTGACTCAGCCAAAAAAAAGAAAAAAGAATTCATTGTTTAAGAAAAGTAATCTTATTTTGTGTGTAAAACACAAACATAAAATGCTTTCTCAGCAGCATAATGTTTTTGAGTCTTCTGATTCTTCTATCAACTTCTTTCAGGAGCATGTGGTCGTGTTCTGCATGTGTATATCCAGGTATCCTGGCATCGCTCTTTTTACACATGTTCAAAAATTTTTGTAATAGAAAAAAATTTAAACTATTTTTAAAAGTATTTTTTGGGTTGTTGATGGACTTTTTTATTTACTTATATGTGGTGTTGAGAATAAAACCTAGTGCCTCACACATGCTAGGCAAGTGCTCTGCCACTGAGCCACAACCCAGCCCTAAACTATTTGTATAATCATTCAAAACTATACATTTGGAAAAAAGAAACTTAACAAAACCATACATTTGAAATTATATTTTAAGCTGGGTGCAGTGGTGCACACCTGAGATTCCAGTAGCTCTAGAAGCTGAGACAGGAGAATCACAAATTCTAGACAAGCCTCAGCAACCTAATGAGACCTTGTTTCAACATAAAAAATGAAAATGACTGGAAGTATTGTTCAGTGGTAAAGTACCCCTAAATTCAATCCCCAGTACCACACACACACACACACACACACACACACACACACACATCCTGAGCAGAGTACTAGAGTGCATGCTTAGTATGTGCAGGGCCCTGTGTTCAACTCCTAGTACCTTCCAAAACCACACACCCCAAATTACTATTTAATCAAGTGTATTTAAAAAAGTGCTCAGTCACTAGTCATTAGGGAAATACAAGTAACAATCACAATGAGATATTGCCTCACATTCATAAGGGCTGCTGCTATCAAAACAAAACAAACGAAATAAACTAGAAAAAAACAAGTGCTGGCACTGACAGAAATTAGAAACTTTGTGCACTGCTTGTGGGAAGAAAATAGTGCCACTGCCATGGAACACATGGTGGTTCCTCAAAAAACTAAAAAGTTTATTATTCATCCAATCCAGCAATTCCACTTCTGGGTATATATCCAAAAGAATTGAAAGCAGTTTTGAAGAGACTTGTACATGTTCAGAGCAGCAGAATTCACAATAGATCAGGGGTAGCAGCCAACCAAACATCCATTGATAAATGGATAAACAAATATGACACATTACCACCTGGGCAATGTCATGGATGAACCTAGGACGCACAATGCTAAGTGAAATTAGCCAGTCACAAAACATCAAGGTATAATTTCATTTATATCAGGTGTGTGTAGAAGTCAAATTTTCTAGGAGTAGAAAATAGAATGGTCATTGTTGGGGGTTGGGAGACAGCTTCAAATTTCTTTAGACTTTCAAGTGAGTATTCCAAACTATTTTCCCCCATCTCTTGACTTTTGGTTTTATCAAAGACCGTGCAAGCCAGCAGCTTTCCCTAAGCCTAGTGATGCAAACTCAAAGAAGCAAAGTCATGATAGGATTTTTAATTTACTGAGTTACTATATGCCAATGGGTCCAAATATGTAAAAGGTTACTTGCTAGTTCTTTCTTAATCCTTTGAGAATGCTGAGTGATACATAAATAAGTAGTGACTTTTAATTAAGGCTCTGTAGTGAAAGCTGCTTTATGCAAAATTAAATGCTTTTTCACAGCTTATTTAAAAATCATTTTTTAACCTGGAAGCACCATACCAGAACACTGAGAAAATTGCTCATTTTATCTGGCAGTATTCTCAAAGAACACACATAGCACTCTATTTTTTTGTAAATGAATGTTTCTTACACAATGCTCAAAAAAAGTTGCTTCTGCTGCTACTGTTGCTGTGGATCAAATCCAGGGCCTCACACATGGTAATCAAGTGTTCTATCACTGAGCTACATTCCCAGCCCCTAGAATTTTTTTTCAATATTAATAATACCTCTCATAGAACAAAGACACATACTATATTAAATACTCATTAGTATACTATATAATTATACTATTATATAGACCATATACTATACTAAATAGTTCATAATATTTCATAATGTTAAATATTTCATAATTATGTAAAAAATAATCTATAAACACTTGAAAGCTAAATACTGTTTCATATCCTCATCTATTTTTTATAGATATTAAGTGTAACTGAGTGTTGAGTTTAATTATGTCCTCTACAAATTCATAAGCTGATGTCTTTAACCCCCAATATCTTAGAATGTGAGTTTGGGAATAGTCATTGCTGATATAATTATTTAAGATGAGGTGATAATGGAATAGAGTGGGCTCCTAATTCAATATATCCTTCTAAAAAGGGACAACATGGACATAGACATGCACAGAGGGAGAGCAGCAGGTGATGTTGAGGGGAGAGTTTGGGGTGATATAGCAGCAGAATCCTAGGGACACCATATGTGGCCAGCAAGGCAGCACAAGCTGGGGAGTGGCATGGAATAGTCCCTCCTTCAGCCCTCAGCAGGAACCAGCCCTGCTGACACATTGATGTCAGCCTCTATAAATGTGGTACAATAAATTTCTGTTGTTTAAGTCACTATGTTGGTGCTACTTTATCATACTAGCCATAGCCAAATATAGACTGAATATTTGTCTCTCCAAAATTCATATTTTGACATCTCAACTACCACTGTGAGGGTATTGGAGGTGGGGCCTTTGAGAGGTAATTAAATTTATAAGAGCTCATGAGAATGGGGCTCCCTCATGAGGTTAGTGTCATCATAGAAAGAAACACCAGAGAGTTTGCTGTCTCACCATATGAGGACATAAGAAGTCAGCTTTTGCAAGCCAAGAGGAGGGCCCTCACCAGAAACCCAACCATGCCGGCATCCATATCTTCCCAATCTCCAGAACTGTGAGAAATAAATATTTGTTTGAGCCTTCCAGTCTATGGAATTTTGTTATAACTACCTGAGCTAAGGAACCATTTAAAGGGTGGAGAAAAACAACTTTCTGCATTTAACTACAAAAAAATAGTTTGTTTAGTTTGGTAGAGGTGTTATGTATAATGGTTTGTTAAAGAACCCCCTTTCTATGCTACTGGTAAATAGGGATTGATGAATGGGAAGAGTTGAGTCAGACCAGTAAGGCTGTTCTGAGTTTCTTGAATATGTTCCCATGTAGGAAGTAAAACCAATTCTGAAATTGTCTATAAACTTCCATAAGTAACTTTTATTTTAGCATAAGAATGGCCTTGGATTGCCTGACCTCGGTAGCTATTAAATAATATCAAGGAACATCTTGATGTTACAGTTGAGTGGGAGTAAACAAAATAAAAATACAAGTGTGTGTTTAAAAAAAAAAAAGGGCTGGGGCTGTAGCTCAGGTAGAGTGCTTGCCTCACACGTGTGAGGCACTAGGTTTGAACCTCAGCACCACATAAAAAGATATTGTATCCATCCACAACTTAAAAAAATATTTTAAAAAAGAAACTAAGTATCTCACATGAAACTCAAAGTTGAGTAATGGGCACGAAAAGCTCTGTTAGTTGCTGAAGTCAAATTTACATTGAAATTTCTTTTGATAGTTTGTCATAATTATCTCAAATGTTTAAAATCTGTGAAAATCCCAAAACTGGTCACAAATTGCCTTTTAGAGACAGATAAATATGTATGTCTTTAAGTGTGCACTTCAATATTCAGATCAAGCATGTTTCAGAAGCCAGATGTGGTGGTACATGCCTGTAATCCCAGTGACCAGGGAGGCTGAGGCAGGAAGATCTGAAGTTTGAGGATAGTCTCAGCAACTCAGCAAGCTTCTACTCAGCTCAGCTAAGTAACTTCAGGAGGCCTTGTCTCAAAATTAAAAAAAACAAACAAAAAAACATTGGATGGGGGTGCTGGGGATGTAGCTCAGTGGTTAAGTACTCATGGATTCAATCCTTGGTACCAAAAAAAAGAATGTTTCAGTATTGGGACTCTTTCCACTCAAATCTATTTTAAATATTTCCAAATTAAATATATAGCCCTCAAACAAATACACAAACTGCTATAAATGTGCACAGGCAAATACAACTGTCATTTCACTAATAACTGTGGCAAAGCCCCAGATAAAAAAAAGCATAGAAGTTTGTTTCAGTGTAATGGGGAATGGGGGTGGAGGTAGGCTCAGTGGTAAAACACTTGCTCAGTAGGTTCAAGGTCCTGGGTTCTATTGGCACTGCCAATCAATCAATGTATTTGGTAGGGAAAGACTGGTCTTGAACAGAACATAAGATTACAGACTTCTATATTAACACCAATATTCTATTATATCTGTTTTTAGAAATAGCAGTATGTCTTTGCAAAACACATTAGTTCCATTCTATTTAATTCTTGAAATACTAGATGGAAAAGTTTAATAGTATGTTTAAGAACCCCCAAACCTGGGTGCAGGGTGCATGCCTGTAATCCCAGCAATTTGGGTACTTGAGCCAAGAGGATTCCAAGTTTGAGACCAACCTCAGCAACTTAGTGAGACCTTAAGTAACTCTGTAAGACCTCATCTCAAAATAAAAAATAAGCCAGGCATGATGGTGCACACCTATAAACCCAATTATTCAGGAGGCTGAAGAGGGAGGATTTCAAGTTTGCGGCCAGCCTCAGCAACTTACCAAGGCCCTAAGCAACTAGTGAGACCCTGTCTCAAAAAGGGCTGAGGTTGTGGTTCAGTGGTAGTGTGCTCCTTTCCATGTGTGAGACACTGGGTTCAATCCTCACGGCCACATAAAAATAAATAATAATAAAGGTATTGTGTCCATCTACAACTAAAAATATTTTTTTAAATAAAATTAAAAAAAGGACTGGAGAAGTAAAATGGGCTGAATATGTAGCTCAGTGGTAAAGTGCTTCTGGGTTCAATACCCAGCACCAAAAAAAAAAAAGGAAAAACAAAAAAAAAAAACCATAGGAAATAAGATGTCCATCAATGCTGAGTTTAAATTTTACCTTTAAGTCTCTACTTAAGAAAAAAATTAATTTTTAAATATATTTGAGTATAAGCACATACTTCAAAGGCTTTGCCTAAACATTTAGACATGGTATATTCCAGGGATAATTTTCCTTCTTAACTTTTTATTAAAACAATAATAGACTTGTAAAAGAAACTTTGAATTTGTATTGCAAAGTTATGCATTTTCTTTTTTTTAAAATTTAATTATTTTATTTAAATGCATTTCAAGTCATAGTACATATACAGAGCTCAGTTAAGTTATGCATTTTCTTTGAGGGTAGCAGAGAATAAACAGTACCATGCCTGGGAGTCAGAATTCCAGGACTTGTCTGTAAAAATGCAAATCAGCCAGGCACAGTGGTGCACGCCTGTAATCCCAGCGGCTCGGGAGGCTGAGACAGAAGGATCACGAGTGCTAAGCAACTCAGTGAGACCCTGTTTCTAAATAAGACAGAATAAGGCTGGGGATGTGGCTCAGTGGTCTGGTGCTCCTCAGTTCAATCTACGGTACACATACAAAGATTACAGTTTTGTGAGAAGCTAACTTATGTCTGAAATACCTTGTATTAGTACTATAATTATCTGATTATAGTTATTTCAATAACTAGTGTGATAGCAACCGTGTGAAAAGTCAATTAACTTTCTTTTTCTTTCTTTTTTGGTACCAGGGATTGAACCCAGGGGCCCTTAGCCACTGAGCCACATCCCCAGCTCTTTTTTTTTCTTAATTTTTTATTTTAGTTGTTGATGGATCTTTATTTTATTCATTTATTGTTTATATGTGGTGCTGAGGCTCGAACCCAGTGCTTCACGCATGCTAGGCAAGCACGCTACCACTGAGCTACAGCCCCAGCCCCCCAGCTCTTTTTTATATTTTATTTAGAGACAGGGTTTCACTGAGTTGTTTAGGGACTTGCTAAATTGCTGAGGTTGGCTTTGAAGTTGGGATCTTCCTGCCTCAGCCTCTCAAACTGCTGGGATTACAGGCATGTGCCACTGGCCCAGCATCAATTAACTTTCAAATAAAGATTATAACTATATTTTTAAAAGGAGATTTGGAGGATATTTGCCACTTCTCATGAAGATAACAAAGCTCAGGATATCAAATGCCTAGAAATATCAGGGTGATGAGAATTTATGCAGGATGATTGCTTCAGAAGTCCCTGGCAATTTCCTTGATGAATTCTAGAGCCTTGTTAACTATGTCAGTGTCAAAAGATTGAAGCGAAGGATGTAGGGATGTAGGAAAGTAGGTCTGTGTTGTCGTCTTCCGCAGTGTTACAGGGATCACATGTCCATGCTGCTTGCCACTCAAAGTTGGTTGCAGGAAACAGTTTTATGGGGGTTCAGGAGCACAAAAGTCTTTTATAGGAGAAAAAGAGGGTGCAGAGGGACAATGGGCAGGAAATCCTCACTCTCGGTAGGGCCTTCCTCTCCACAGTGCATTCCTGCAAGTCTCTTTTTGCTCCCTCCCCAGAACACTTAAAAAGACCTTATCTTCTAAGGCCAGTACCTGCATTTTCTTTTCTGACAGACACATTACTTTTCTGCAATTCAATTTAATGAGCTAAAGAAAGGAGTGAGTATTCTGGAGATCTCTCTTTAGAATTAGAACACCATGTGAAAGGGATGGGTCCTTAGATTAGGGAAGAGATTAAGTAGAGGAGGAGAAAGTCCAGTTGGAGAGGGAGCTGCTCCTTTACAAGAGCTGAGGGTGCTATAATCTCCCTTTATTTATTTTTTTTACAGATTACCATAAAAGCGAGGTGAGTTTTTTTGTGGTGTTTTTTTTGGGTTTTTTTTGGTACTGGAGATTGAACTCAGGGGCACTCAACCACTGAGCTACATCCCCAGCCCTATTTTGTGTTTTATGTAGAGACAGGGTCTCACTGAGTTGCTTAGCGCCTCGCCAGTGCTGAGGCTGGCTTTGAACTCGCGATTCTCCTGTCTCAGCCTCCCTAAGTGCTGGAATCCCAGGCTTGTGCCACTGCGCCCGGCTCATAAAAGAGTAGTTTGTTTTGTTTGTTTTTTCTTTCCTTGTTTTTGTGGCACTGGGTATGCAACCCAGGGTCGTGAACATGCTAGGTAAAGTCTCTACCATTGAGCTATATCCTCAGCCTGTAGATTGTTTTTTGAGTAGTGATTGGATGACTGGATGATTTAAAACACACACACATACAATAATAAAGAGCAGATGGCTCTTTGCTGGTTTTAACATTTGACACATATCCTTGAGTCAAAACAAGATTGGCAGAAATATTTTGGATTTCCATGAGTGTCCTCTGTAACAGAAATGATTGAGCTAGTAGAACTAAATAGAAACTTAAAATATATAATGAAAGGACTTTAGAACTGTCCATGTGGTAGTCAGTGACAATGGTGCTGGATTGTTCAGTTCAAGATGAGTGATATATTGATGTTGCTGGACCAGGAGATGAAATCAAGGTCAGTGGTGGTTTAGTTTCTTCTTTGCTGTCATTTCCAGCAGAAGTCGGGATTGGGTTTGTGTTCCATGGAGTTGAAGAATGAATACTGCAAATGGTGCTGGGGTAAGCAAGAAAACAGGAATTTTATTAAAAACAGAAGAATGAGAAGTTATACTCCATTTATGAATTACGTGTCAAAATGCATTCTACTGTCCTGTAAAACTAATCAAAACAAATAACAAAAGGGGGCAGAAGCAAAGTGAGAGAACTCCCAGTGCAGCGTGCCTGGGAGGGGCAAGAGTGTATTTAAGACTTAGAGAGCTCCTCCTTTTAAAGGCAGATAAGAAGCTGGCGATGGCTGGGCTTGTGGCTGGCTTGTTCTTGCCTGGAACGTGTGAAGTACTGGGCTTGATCCTATTTAAAAAATAAATAAGTAAATAAACTAAATGAAGGTATTGTGTCCATCTATAACTTAAAAAAAAAGTAAAAGAAGTTGATAAGCTCCTCTTGATTGGTTTTTGATATTTTAATTGTTCCACAGTGGACGTAGGCTGGATTATGGATTATGCAGTTGCTTTCTTAGAGATGGAAGTATATGCCCCTTCTGAGAAACACATTGGGGCATGTTAAAATGGCTGTTCTTAGGCTTTCCCTCTTGTCAATATTTACTGTCCCTTTCCTATTCTCCATTGCCCACCCTCTTCTATCTCACTATGACCAAAGAACCTGAACACCACAGAGGAGGGAATGTTTTATTTATCTGGGGCTCACAGTGATACTGCCAGTTACTGCTGATGAATCCTGCTTCCTCACACGTTGAAGTATAACATTAGAGAGGCACACCGAGGCAAGCATAGAAAGCAGGGTATACTTAAAAAGGGGTAACATAGACTTCTCCTGGGAGGTAGAAGGGCGCCAGAGCTGGTATCCTGGTATCCCGAGAAGTGAGAGTGTTCTGCCTCTTTTATATATCCTAGATTATCTTTGTTCTCCTTCTCTCTTCCCCATTTATCGCTCGCTCTCCTGCATACATGACTAGGCCCAGATAGCCCAGGTGGGATGGCTGAAAGGTGAGAGGCAGATGGACAGGAGAAGGGCCAAATGGAGTGATCCAGACAGAAAGGGGGCTCAGGGTGCATTAATCAACAACTTTACAACTCCCTGGAGGGAAGGACAATCCCTGGGACAGGTTACCTTAGCAACAGGTTAGAGCAGGGGCAGGTTATCTTGATAAGGGTGAAGGAAGGGCTCTGAAGGCATTAACATTTCAGTCCCTCAGTCTCTGGATTGACCTTTGCCTATCTGCCTGTCTAATTCTGTCTTCAACAGTCTCAGAAGTCCCAGTCCTAAGATGGGCAACTCCATTGCACTGGGCCCAAGATGAGACAGAACATCTTGACGGAGGGACATGACAGAGGAAGGAATCTGAGAACATGGCAACAGGAAGCGCAAAAAAAGCTTCCCTCATCAGGGACAAAATATACACCCCCAGTGACCTTCCTCCTCCAGTCATATACTACCTTCCTACAGTTGACACTCAGTTAATCCTTATAAGTGGATTAATCTACTGATTCAGTTAAGGCCCTCACAACCAAATCATTTCACCTCTAAAAATTCTTTCATTATATAACATGAGTTTTAGGGAGACACCTCATATCTGAACAATGGGGTCAGTGAGTGATTCAGAGGCTATTCTAAATTGTCATGTCTCCCCCTTTGCTCATACGCCATGCTCTACATCACACCCTATGTGCCAAATCTGTGCTTTAGAATTACATTGTCACAGCAGTCATTCCCAACCCCTTGGGCAAGCAAGTGCTCTTTCATCAGGGAAGACCATCTATCAAACATGGCCTAGAAAAAGCAGCATAATTTACTAGTAAACTTCAGTGCTACACCTTCTCAGCATTCCATCGAAGCTTCTTTGCAAGTTGATTTCCTCAGCCTCAGCTCCTTGCTGTGAGGTAAGAAGGGCTGAAAATCATGACTGCACATCAATCTGTAACCAAAAACTTGGTCTTTGTCCTCGATGCCAATCCAATAACAAAGACAAGGCCTTGAGAAAAAGGAAAAAGATTTATTGCTTTGCAAGCAAAGGAGAAACATAGGAGACTCCTGTCCCAAAGGCTGTGATTGTATTTGAGGAACAGAGGGTTTTTATAGAGGTGATTCGGAGAAAATGTGATTAAGGAGGAGAGATCAGGAAGGTGAAGATCAGGGAGAAGTTTAGGGAAAAGAAGATCAGGGAGAAGTTTAGAACAAAGAAGATTGGGAAAAAGAAAAAATACATGTAAGTTTCAAAGACACAAGGGATATAGTCAAAGTATCAAGTGAATTCCTGTTACAAATATTTCAGAATTAAGATAATCTCATCAATATAGCAAAGGAAGAGGAAGGTCCCATTTAAAGATTAACAAATATTTACTACTTGACTACTAGGATACATACATTGTGCTATGTAGCATGCATTTAGAACTAACAATACAGACATAATCTCTGACTTTATGGAGCTTATTTTCTACTGAGAAGGAAGGATAAAGAAATTTCTGCAATTGTTGGAAATGTTTTGAAGAAATAATCAGTGTAAAACAATGATATACAGTACAAGAGCATTAAGTGAATCTAACTTACAATAAGAGTAACTGTTAGAAAAACTTGGGGTGCCACAAGGAATAGAACATATGCTCAGAAGTATCTGGGCAAGGCAAATTTTACTTCTGCACAAGGGCATGCTACCAAAGTCTAGCAAGCAAACACGCTTGGGAGACCAGTCCACCTGTTTCTATCCCTAACCAAAGCACTACATCTTGCTCTGATAGGAGGAACTTGGGGTTATTACAATCTATGTAATTGACTAATTTTAAAATTGGGGCAGGCAAATGGAAGAACTACAGTTAAAATGCTACAATTGGATCTCAAGATGGCTATGATTGAATTTTATATCCCAATTAAGCTAAATACTATACTCTGAAAATGGACTCCCAGACTTTATATTTCTCACAGTAACACACCTTGAGTAGTAAAGAGTGAATGGAATTTAGTCCATAATGGTGGTCTACTTTATGCTTTGAATATAGCCCTTGCTGCTCAGCCACTGCAACTGCTTTTTAAAATGGACATATTTCTTTCTTTGTTTCTCCCTGCTCCTCCCTAATATCTCCTCCTCTCTAATCTCAGGGGAAACGGGATTATCTTTCTTCCCCATCCTAGGCAAAGTTATCTGTCCCTGAGTACATACCCATCACAGGAAAGAATTAATCCAGATTTGGGCTGTGGTACCAGAAGATGTCAGAAATGGCTGTCTCCCAAATTAACAAGTGAATTACAACTCCAACAGAGAACAGATGGAATGTAATCTTTGAGTCACCTCTGTAAAAGCCCCCTGCTCCTGCTAATGGGCGGAACCACAGCCTTTGAGACAAGAGTTCTCTGTGTTTCTCCTTTGCTAGCAAAGTAATAATCTTTTTGCTTTTTCTCAAAACCATGTCCTTGTTATTGGATTGGCAATGGGGACAAGGATTGAGCTTTCAACAACAGTTAAACATCTCTGGGTTCAATTCCCAGAAGAATGGAAAGAAAAAAAAATTTATTATAAGAAAAGTCAAAAAAGGGATGGGATTGTAGCTCAGCGGTAGAGCGCTTGCCTCGCATGCGTGAGGTCCTGGGTTCAATCCTCAGCACCACATACAAGGCAATAAAATAAAGACATTGTGTCCATCTACAATTAAAATATATATATATATATGTATATATATATATAAAAAAGTCAAAGAGACATCATCAGTAGAACAATTGGAAGGTTTCTGTATCTTCTGAATAATATGCAGAGACCTCAAAGATTGAATGGCTATGGATGACATTACCAAAACAAAGAACCATGTGAAAAGAACACTTACTGCAATGCTGTATAACCTTTCTTTTCAAATACAAACCTATCAGATGCTGGGGTATCTTTCACTCATTCTAAAGAAAGAATAGACAGCCTCAGACTCTCCACCACCTCATCTTTCATTGTCAGTTCAATGAAAGGAATAATTTCTCTCTTGGTGAGTCACAACCAGACTTCTCAGACTTCCTACAAAAATATAAGCATACATAAAAAAGTCTTTAATCAGTTAATTAGCATTTCAAAAATCAAAGGTAGACCTCTTGAAGTCTCTCACATGTCTATAGAGTTGTCTAAGTGCAAAGCAGATAGTCCTGATCTCTCTCTTCCCCTCTACTGTTCTAGGCTGTGTTTCTCCCTCACCCCCCTTTCTCCTCAGTTTGAGGAACAGATTATTTGTATTTTTTCTTTGTGGCCACTCTATGATCATCTTTTCCATTTTCTCTGTCCAGTTGTTCTAACTCCTGTACCTCTCATAACAAATATTTTTTCAACTTCTACTTTGTATTAGGTTCTGTGCTAAATTTTTGTATGTATATTTATAAAATGCTTGCATTTCTCCCTTTTCTTCAGTCAATACTGTCTCCCTGTTTTTCTTTTTACTTCAACCTCATTAACTGGATATAATGTGGGTTTATTTTTATTTTTCCCCACATTTTTTATTGGTGCATTATAGTTGTACATATTTTGATTGTTTTTTGGTACTGGGGATTGAACTCAGGGGTACTCGACCACTGAGCCACATCCCCAGCCCTATTTTGTGTTTTATATAGAGACAGGGTCTCACTGAGTTGCTTAACACCTCACCATTGCTAAGGCTGGCTTTGAACTCGGGATTCTTCTATCTCTGCCTCCCAAAGTGCAGGGATTACAGGCGTGCACCACCATGCCCTAGTTAAAGTTGTACATATTAATGGATGGAGTATATTTTTTTAAAAAATATCACTTGTCCTTAGTGTGGTGTTGCATGCCTGTAATCCCAGAGACTCAGGAGGCTGAGGCAGAAGGATTGCAAGTTGCAGGACAGTCTCAGCAATTTAGTGAGACCTAGTTTCAAAATGAAAAATAAAAAGGGCTAGCAGTATAGATCAGTGGTAAAGTGCCCTTAACATTGTTGGGTACATGCAAATGAGGATGGTGGGAAAACAAGGTTAAGAATAATGCTATGAAATGGGCCTACTGTCCTGACCCCCATATGCTTTCTTGACCCCCCACATGCTTTCTTTGCCTGGTCTAAGTGGACAGGATATGTCACATTCCTCATAAAAATACCCATTATCTGCAAGGAAATGCAGGCAGGAAATAATGATAATAGGAACTCCAACTTACTTTGAAGGGAGAAACATTTATGACCCTTTTCACAGACTAAATTCCAGAAGATAAAGATAATTCCTCCTATCCGGGTACAGTGGCACACACCTGTAATCCCAGCACTTTGGGAGGCTGAGACAGGAGAATTGAGAGTTCAAAGCCAGCCTCAGCAACAGCGAGGTGGCGAGGCGTTAAGCAACTTGGTGAGACCCTGACTCTAAATAAAACACAAAATAGGGCTGGGGGTGTGGCTCAGTGGTTGAGTACCCCTGAGTTCAATCTCTGGTACCAAAAAAAAAGATAATTTATCTTAACTATAAAACTTGAACAAATGTTAAAAATCCAATTAGAACCCAGTCAGCCTGCACCAAGGTGACAGAGTTGTCATAGTAATGGGGGCTTGAAAGTCTGATGTCACCCTGCTGTCAGTCAAAAGCCAAAAGGTGGACCTGGGCAGGACTCTCTGGAAACTTCCCCGGGACCCCCAATGAAACTGGAATGCAGGAGAAGCATGTTCTCTCTCATCTCTGAGAGGACCCCACTGTCTTGCTTGAGAGTGTCTCCTTTCCCTTTTCCTATCCCTTCACTAAACTCATTGCTATTGTTCTGAGAGACATTTCATAAATCTTTGTCTTGATCACAAGAATTGGAGGTTTGAAGCACGTGGGAAGGGGGTGGTCTTCATTATGCATCAGTTTCTTGGAAGGCCCCAGCTCTGTAACAGGATCAATTGCCAGTATGTTAAGTGTATTTGGTACTAGGGATATATATATAAAATCTAATCTACTGCCCCATCCCACATTTTAATGTTTTTTTTACTTCAAATTTTAAAATAAAAAGTTAAGCAATAACTGAAGCTAACTAAGCAGTCTAGATTACTATCTATTTATTCAAGTATATTAATAATTTTCAGAAAAATGTGTTAATGTTACTCACAAGTGGACTAAAAAAGATCCTTAGTCTCATGTCATTTGAGTCAAGTTTTATTCCCAAAAGAATCTTAGCACTAGGCTTATAAAAATTTGTATAATTCTCAGATATTTTTATTATGGAATGAAGATAAAAGATTTTAGAGTTGCTGAGCACATGACTGATACATAGTAGGCAACCTTAGAAGTACTTATTGAATGGAAAAAATTTCACCGACTTTCTTGTCTTGGCACTTAAAATGAAATCAAAATATGTAGATCATATAAAGACAAATATAAAATTTTTAAAAAGAGACCTAATCTCCCCTGTTGAAGACAGGAAGAGAATTCCTTCCCTTTACAACAGTGGTGAGACCCAGGCAAAAGGACAGTCAGTGTAGGTAATGAATGATTGGGTCAGGATGATGGGGGCTGATTCAAAAGAAAGATGCTAGTGCCTCCAGAACACTTCCCCCTCTTCACTTGTTGCCAAGGTCATCTGCCCCCTGGAATCATTCCTCCCAGCAAGCAGTAGTTAATGAATGCCCCTGGGTGGCTCCCTTCCTGCCTTTCTGGGCAGACATGGAGAATAGGGAAAAGTGCCTGTGGACTGTGCCCTTTCCTGCCCTTGGCCACGTAAGCAAGATAATAGGAGGAGGGGACAGAAGAAATAAAACCTAAAATCTATAAAAGGGTCAAAACTCCACCACACTCTGGGGCACAAGTGCTGGACCCCCTCCTCTCCAGAGAAGTCTTCCCCACCATTCCCTCTTTGTTCTATCCTTTAAATAAAACTTTATACTCTTTTCTCAGTGTTTCTTGGGTGTTCAGTCTTCATCAGGGGAACAGGACATGATCCTGAGTTTCATAACCGGTTCCAGTGGTCCACTTTATGCTTTGAATATAGCCCTTTCTGCTCTGCCACTTATTTATTTTTGGTACTAGGGATTTATCCTTATTTTATATTTTATTTAGAGACAGGGTCTCATTGAGTTGCTTAGTGTCTCACTTTTGCCGAGACTGGCTTTTAACTGGCAATGTTCATGTCTCAGTCTTCTGAACCCCTGAGATTACAGGTATGCGCCACTATGATTTATTTTTTAAATGGACATGTTTCTTTCTCTTCCTCTCTCCTTCCTCCTCCAAAACCTCCCCCTAGTCTCAGGGAAACAGGATCAGTTTCTTCTCAATCCTAGGCAGAGTTATCTGTCATTGAGTACACAACCATGACAGGAACAAAGTAATTCAGACTTGGAGATGGCACCAGAAAATCTCAGAAATGACTATCTCCAAATTAACAAAAGTGAATTACAACTCTGGACAGAGAACACATGGGATATAGCCTTTGAGTCACCTCTTTAAAAGCCCCCATTATCTCTGATGGGCAGAATCACAGCCTTTGGGAGAGGAGGCCCCTGTGTTTCTCCTTTGCTAGTAAAGCAATAAAGCTTCATTTTCCTTTTCCTCAAAATTATTTCCTTGTTGGAATGGCATAGGGGACAAGGACCTATTGCATTGGCATCAAGGAGCAGGACCAAGCTTTTTTTAAATATGTTGGCACCCTAGATAGAACCTGAGAGCAGTCCCCACTCTGGCTTTACTTGGCAGGCCTGGCAGGCCACACATCTCCACTTTCATGCTGAGGAAGCACAGTGGTTGGTGAATGTGTTGAGCATCAGCTGCTGAATATTTAGGAGACAGGTGAATTTCCCTTAGGTCAAACCAGAGGAACTATTCCTGTGAATGAAGGGACTGAGGGATTGTTGCAATAGCTGCCAAAGCTCCTTTTGCTTCCTGCCTTCTCTCCCTGAATGATAGTTTGCTCCATCTTGGTCTGCTTTGAGAAAAAGGAAACTGAACACAGTAAAATTGTAACACCCCTGGCCATCTGGAAAGTTCCCCCATGTGCATGCCAAGACCCTTGATTTCATACATCTGGTTCCTTTTTGTAGGGATATCTGTGGCACTACTGGTATAGGAGTCATGGTTAAGTAGGATTTGAGAACCTGAGGATTTTTACTCCCTTCTGGTCTGTTCTAGGATCTCATCTGTTTGTTGGCCTTGGATTCAGGAGTCCCTTGATTGTCTATTTTTGTTTGCATCTGTTACTGTCCCCTTTAAGACATGGGCACTGCTGCATTGGTCCTATAAGTAGTCTCTTGGGAAAGATCCTGACTCAAAGGGCCACCTATAGGTGTAAGCCTGTCTAAGAAAAAGATGTTTTATTGCAATGATCTGGCCTTTGAATGGCCTTCTGATTTAATATACAATATTATAGCTGGAGTTTGTCTATCAGAAATAAAGTAAGTACAATTCTGTATGTGCAGGTCTCTGTTTTAAAGGTTCCCATCTATTGGCAATGGCTTCGGAGATCCTCTCTGGTTATCTGTTTCTTTTTTCCTTTCTTTTAATCTTTTACTGGCCCTTGAAGACATGGGCCATGTTACAGCAATCTTAACAGTAGTCTGTTGGGAAGAAAGATCTGGCATGAATGGGCCACCTATAGGTACAAACCTATCTAAAAGAAAGATGTTGAGTTCCGCTCCAGAGTTCCTGTGGACCAGCAGGAGCCACAGAGGGCTGAAAACCACCCTCAGGAAACTCCACAGGTGTCCAGCCAAAGGGACACCAGAGACTGTTAGCTGCCAGCCACAGGGTCAGAGTCACAGCAGAGATCAGAGTGAGGCGGCCCTACCCAAGTGAGGCCTGGGCCCGCCTCAGTTTTGCTCCAGAGTTCCTACGGACAGGTGAGACAGAGGGCCCAAAACTGCCCTCAGGGAATGCCAGGGTTGCCCAGTGGAAGGCAGACCAGAGCCTGCTAGCCTCCAGCCCCAGGGGAGCTCACACTCACTGTAAGGGTCACACACAGACTCTCCTGCTTGTGACCCTGCCTAAGTGAGACTTGGGCCCACCCTCAGTTCCATTCCAGAAATCCTGCTCACCAGTAGGAGCACAAGAGAAGGGCAAAACAGCCCTCAGGAACTGCCACAGGAGCCCAGCCAAGGCCACTCCCACTGCCCTCTAGAGGTACGTCCACTATCTCCACCACCAACTTCAGTGGCAGTAGTGTACATCTGCAGACACTGGGGGAACAGAAGTAGCTCCAAGGTGAGATACAGGTAATCTGGAGTGTCAGTACAAGATTATAGGATAGAAGCCGCAATACCTCAGATTGGTATTTCAAGAAAGGAAGATACACAATCAACATGAAAAAACAAGGGAAGAAAGTGCCCCAAATATACTTTGATACCACTGTAACAATCCATTGACAACACAGTTGATGAAATGTCAGAGAAAGAATTCAGAATGTACATAAAGTGATCTGTGAATTAAAGAATGACATAAGTGAGCAATTTCAGGCAAAAATTGATCAATCTCACAAAGAAATAGGGCAAATAAAGGCAACCATTGATCATTCTAACAAAGAGATAAAAGAGCAATTACAGGTAGCAAAAGATTAAAACCAATCAGAAATTCTTGAAGGAAACAATAAACCAAATAAAACACTCAATAGAAAGCATCACCAGCAGACTAGATCACCTGGAAGACAGAACCTCGGATAATGAAGACAAGATATACAATCTTGAAAATAAACTTGACCATACAGTGAAGATGGTAAAAAATCATAAAGAGAACACACAAGAAATATGGGACAGCATCAAAAGACCAAATCTAAGATTTATTGGGATAGAAGAAGCAGAATTTCAAACCAAAGGAATGCACAATCTCTTCAATGAAATATTAGAAAATTTTCCAAATATGAAAAATGAAGTGGAAAATCATATACAAGAGGCTTACAGGACACCAAACATACAAAATTTCAACAGATCTACACCAAGGCACATTATAATGAAAATGCCCAGCATACAGAATAAGGATAGAATTTTAAAGGCTGCAAAAGAGAGGAATCAGATTACGAATTGGTCTCCCCTTATATGTAAAGAATATCATGCTAAGTGAAGTAAGCCAATCTCAGAAAGCCAAGTGCACTCATTGATATGTGGATGCTGATCCATAATGGGAAGGACACAGGAACAATGGAGGAACTCTGTTCACAGGGGTGTAAGGGGAAGGGGGCATGGGGACAGTAGAGGTGGGGGAATATGATGGTCATCATAGCCCTAGCTTTATGTATGACTGCATGTGTGTTGTGATTCTATATCTCAACCAGAGAAATGAAATGTTATCCTCCATCTGTGTACAATGATTCAAATTGCACTCTGATATCATGTAAACCTAAGTAGAACCAGGTAATTAAAATATGAAAGAAAAAAATAAAGATGTTTTACTGTAACACAATCTGGCCTTTGAATGATTTTCTGGATTATTGCACAATTTTGCAGTTGGAGTTGGCCTGTCAGAAATAAAGTAAACGGTAGAAATTCTATATGTACAAGCACTTATGTAGTTGCATGATAAAGAGTGAGAACAGTCATAAACTAAGTTGAGGCTGCAAAAACACTGCTTCTGGTGTGCAATGATACCAGAACACCAGAAGAAAGGGTTTTTAAAAAAGATTTAAGTCCTTTAGACTCTGTCCTGACAGTTCTACTCAGCACTGTTTCTTAGCCTGGCCCCAGGAAGCAGCAGAACATCTCACTGTGGATCAGGGACATCAGCCCTAGGCTAAGGGGAAAAAATACACTGAAAGTGCCTGATCTGTAGAAAAATGTGCAAACAGGACCTGATCTCTGCACTGCCTTCAGCCCCTTTTGCCCGTGGAGGGTAGAGGCTGCTGGCCACAAAGGATGTGGCAGTAGGTTCCAGCAATGTTAGTTTATTACCTGGGGATAGGAATGGTCTTTCCTTTTAAGATCTGACAGCACATCCCATTTGGCTGTGAGATATCCATCACTTGGGCAGAGCGACTCTTGCTATAACAGTATCCCCGCAAACTAAATGCATGGGGAGACTGGCAGGATAAGCAACTAAACCCAGAAAAGAAAAAACATACAGTAAGACCAAGCTGTGTTTTGTTGACAGCCTCTGCAAAGGAATCTTCAAGGAAGCCTAAAGAAAAAGATGGAAAGGGCCGCCTCCACCAAATATCAATGGGCCTTGCATAAGAAAAAGGCTCAAAAAGCCTCTGGGTACAATTGACAATGGGGAACTCACTTAAAGTTGATGGATGGCATCATTATGATGATGAAGCAGACAGGTCAGGCTCAAAAATATCCTGTGCTCAAACCCCTTGAATGCAACCTGGGAGAAAAAAAGATTAAGGCACGGTTGTTTGTTTTTGTATATGCTGGATTAACCAACCTTTTGCTAAGATAAAATTTGTTGTGTAAATTAGATGCACAGGTAATATTTATAAGGATTATATCAGAATATGAACTTAAGAAAGTGTCTGAAACTAGAAAAAAGATGTAAAGGAGTTATAGGTATGGAAATATATTTTAAAATTACATGCATAAAATGTATAAAATTTACAAGATAAGTTTCTGCATGAGAAAGTATTTTATATGGTGAAGTAATAGTCTTGTATTACAAGTCCAAGATAAAGATAGGATAAAAGTAAGAAATAAGTTGTAGCATGTTCAAGTAAGTAGAAAGTTTGTGGAAGGTAAATCTCTGAAAATTTGTGGATGTGATTAGATTGCCTATAATTAGCATAGTCAGTCAATGTTATTTGAATTTCAATGAACTGGTGATATGAAGCAAAATCTGAAACACTGATCTGCTTTTGTCTATCAAAATAATCTTCTTGTGCCTGTTAGGTTTTATTACTTAGAGAAACTGTCATAAAGGAATTAAGGTTTGTACTTTTAACTGGTTAAATATAACTTATTTTAGATTAGAACAATATGGTTGACACCCTAAACATATGTGTCTAGATATATGTATACATCTGAGAACTGTTTGTCTGAGCCTTGTCTAAGTGTTATGTGAAAGTTTGTAAAATAAAACTTTATTACTGGCATGGTAACCAATAGTACTCTGTTATATACATTGTATCTGACATAGAAGGACCACACTGCCATTTGAAAGCCTGGCTTATATCTATTTGCTTTGACTAAGTGTATTTCTGATCACTAACACTGATTTCTAAGTGTATAAGAGATTAGAAGCTATCCTTTGATTTTTGCTAGTACTACCAACACATGTAGGCCTGTTATTATTATTACCATATACTATAGATTCTACATTTTCCTTAAAAGTTAATTTTAGTTAATTTGAGAACATCTAAATAATTATGACGCTAACCATTACTGGCTTCTGTGTATGTTACATGTATCCATGTTCTTCAAGTATAGAAGTATTTTAAAATTTAAAGCTTAGGAGAACATTTTACCAAGTTTGTGTTAAATGACATTCAGATACTCAGGAAACAATATGTGGGAGCTTCGTAGAATGACACTTTATAAAAATAAATAAATAAATGCAAAGATCAGCTTCAGAAATAAAATACTTTAAGATTTTTCAAGAAGCCAGCCTTGCCTGAGTTAAGGCTCTGCCTCTTGTCTTTCTCCATGTTAGGAGGGCTCCAAAGCAGGCTAGAATTAAGCTTATTTAAAGTTGTGTTCAAAAGATAGATTTTTTTGTTGTAAAGATTACTGTGGGGGCTGGGATTGTAGCTCAGCGGTAGAGCGCTTGCCTCGCATGCATGAGGCCCTGGGTTTGATCCTCAGCACCACATACAAAGCAATAAAATAAAGACATTGTGTTCATCAACAACTAAAAACATATTTAAAAAAAAAAAGATTACTGTGATCTTGGCCAGGTGTGGTGGTACATGCCTGTAATCCTAATGACTTGGGAGGCTGAGGCAGGAAGAGGAGGATCAAGAGTTCAAAGTCAGCCTCAGCAACAGTGAGGCAGTAAGCAAATCAGTGAGACCCTGTGTCTAAATAAAATACAAAATAGGACTGGGTCTGTGGTTCAGTGGTTGAGTGTCCCTGAGTTTAATCCCCAGTACAGAGAGAGGGAGAGAGAGATTACTCTGATCTCAAAATAAACAGGGATTAAACCTGGTGTGGTGCATACCTATAATTCCAGTGGCTCAAGAGGCTGAGTCAGGAGGATTCTGAGTTCAAAGCCAGCCTCAGCAACTTAGTGAAGTCCTAAGCAACACAACAACACCCTGTCTCTAAATATTTTATAGAGCTGGGGATGTGGCTCACTGGTTAAGTGCCCCTGCATTTAGGTGCCTCTGCATTTAACCCCTGGTAAAATAAATAAATAATAAATAAATAAATAAAAGATATAATTCAAAACTTTAGTAGAGTTTTAGGCAAATAGTAAAAGGTACTTAGGTTTGTAAAAGAATTTTAAAGGAAAGTAAAACTTGTATGTAATTGAGTTGATAAATATGAGTCTTTGTAGAGGCTCAATAAATACCAAAGATAATTAATGCTCATTTTGTATTTTCCTTGTAAAACTTTATAACTGTTTCTTCTCAGTGTTTTGCAGAAGTATACTTCTGATGGAACAATCTGAGTTAATTTAAGACAATGAGTCATCACCTGTAGGACAGAATATAATATTGACTTTCAGTACTAATACCCCAATTAAATGAAAGGGATAATTGTAATATTATAAATATTAAAATTATAACCTGTTACTCCCACTTTAAGACTGGTAAAACTGGCCTGCTGGATGTTTTAAACCAAAAGCTTGGAGACGAAAGTCAAGGAAGTAAAAGGACTAAGGAAAAATTAGCCAACGTTTTTTATTCTTGCTTTCTAAGGTTAGCCAAGACCCAGGAAACAATGGGACACCTCTCTGGGCCCTGCAACTCTGAGTCCCCCAACCTCCTGATCAGGGGAGTCTAGAGGAACCTAAAGAACAAGAAGCCAACCAGTGCACATTCTGCAAGGAGGAGGGTTAGCGGAGAGGGAAATGTCCCTGATGCTTATGAGAGAAGCTACCTACCATCTGTAAGACCCTGACCCATCCTCCAGATGTGTGACTGGTAAAGGAAGGCTAAGGGAGCCAAAAAGTTTCTCACATGTTCCCAAGAGTGATCTCTGAACAATCTCAGCTGACCCTTATGAGTGATAAGAACAAGGTCAATTTTGACCAGCTTGATCTTAAACACCTGGTAGGAGAGTATGACCAAAGCAGTCATATGTGAACATTTAAAAGGAAGGAAAATGATTTCTTAAATGTAACTTAATATGTACACTTGTCAATTCTACCAGAAGTAAGTAATGCTGGAAGCTATGAGAAGAGTTCTTGTGTGGGAGCACCCAATAATGATCACAAAGCCAATTTGAGCCTGATCTCATAGACCTACAAATCTTCCTAACCTCCTACATAGACAAATTCAATTTGTTTTTCATTGGTATGATTGAGATACTGTGTAAAAGCCAGATGTCCAAAAGGAGGCAAATTAAAACTGCTGGGCAAGGCTTTATTGGAAATACACGCTCTCAGGCTGAACTTTCCCATCAGTGTGTGTCTGGGAGAATGGCGCACGTGTTCTGGGGTACAGAAAATTTTAAAAGGCCTGGTCAGGAAGGGGAGGGCTTAGGGCAGGAAGAGAAGGTCAGAGTCCTTCCTGGATAAGTCAGGAAAAGCCCACTGATTGACAGGAGGCACTTCTACTGGTGATGTCAGCGACTGGCTGGCTACTTTGTTGTGCAGCTGCCCTGACCGGCCCCCCTAATTGGACACCCTGGACCCTGAACTGACCTAATATATTGTCTTCATGGTTTTCAGAGATGTGATGAAATACCAATGGCTTTTGTGCTAATTGTTTACAAAAAGGTAATGCTTTGCTTGCTTGTTGTTGTCATAGCATGATCCCTACCCTAGGTATGCCTTTTCCAATCACTCACCCACTGCCAATGGACTTCTGGACTGCCTTGGTACTAAATACCCTTGTCTATGCCTTACCTGATAGAGAACAAGGACTTCTGGTCAGTCCCCCCAGCTTTGCCGTCTCTCAGCTTGGGGATGTTGTCATTTTTTCATAGAAATAGGTCCACTGAGCCACATCCCCAGCCCTATTTTTGTGTTTATTTAGAGACAGGGTCTCACTGAATTGCTTAGCACCTCTCCGTTGCAGAGGCTGGCTTTGAACTCGCAATTCTCCTGTCTCAGCCTCCCTAAGTGCTGGGATTACAGGTGTGTGCCCCCATGCCCAGATATTGTGCCTTATTTTTGAACAAACTTGTTTCTCTTCCTCTGTCCCTGTTCTCCATAATCCCCTACACACACAATTTTAGGAAAACAAAATTACCTTTCTTCCCCATCCTAGGCAGAGTTATGTGTCTTTGAGCACACACCCACCATAGAAATGAAGTAATTCAGATATGGTCTCAGCACCAGAAGATTGTCAGAAATTACTATCTTCCAAATTAAGTGAATTACAACTCTGGACAGAGGACACATGAAATATACCCTTTAAATCACCTCTTTAAAAGCCTCCTGATCCCCCTGATGGGCAGAATCACAGCCCCTGAGACAAAAGTCCCCCATGTTTCTCCTTTGTTAGCAAAGCAATAAAGCTTCTTTTTCCTTTCTCTCAAAACCATGTGCTTGTTATTGGATTAGTATGGGGACAAGCACTGGGAATTTGATAACACCCTCATTTTTATTGGAGCATTTACGTGAGAAAACTTGTAGCTGAGCCACCCAATGGCGCGCACCTGTAATCCCAGCACTTTGGGATGCTGAGACAGGAGAATTGTGAGTTCAAAGCCAGCCTCGGCAATGGCGAGGCACTAAGCAACTCAGTGAGACCCTGTCTCTACATAAAACACACATAGGGCTGAGGATGTGGCTCAGTGGTCCAGTACCCTTGAGTTCAACCCCCAGTACCAAACAAAAAACAAACTTGTAGCTGGACATACTTCTCTTTTTAAAATAGAATGCCTCTCTAAAGGACCATGGCGCCTAGGCACAGTGATACATGCCTGTAATCCAGTTACTTAGGAGACTGAGGCAGGAGGATCAAAAGTTCAAGGCCACGCAGGGCGCAGTGGCTCAAGCCTATAATCCCAGCACTTAGGGAGGCTGAGACAGGAGAATCGCGAGTTCAAAGCCAGCCTCAGCAACGGTGAGGTGCTAAGCAACTCAGTGAGACGCTGTCTCTACATAAAATACAAAATAGGGCTGGGGATGTGGCTTAGTGGTCAAGTGCCCCTGAGTTCAATCTCTAGTACCTAAAATAAAAAGGGCTGGTGGCTTAGTGGATAAGTACCCTGTATCAGTCTCTTGATTGCTGAAGTAACTACAATAAAAGGTCCACCTAAATTGTAAGTCAATTTGTTGCCAAAAGCTCGGTCTTTGTCCCCAGTGCAAATCCAATAACAAGGACATGATTTTGAGAAAAAGGAAAAAGGTTTGTTGTTTTGCTAGCAAAGATGAAACACAGGGGACTCCTGTCCCAAAGGCTGTGATTCTGTCTATCAGCAGGAATGGGGCTTTTAAAGAGGTGACTCAAAGGCTACAACCCACATGTTCTCTGTCTAGGGTTGTAATTAACTTATTAATTTGGGAGACAGTTATTTCTGACATCTTCTGGTACCATCCCCAAAGTCTGAATACTTCATTCCTGTGGTGGATGTATACTCAAGGACAGATAAATCTGCCTAAAATGGGGAAGAAAGGTAATTCTGTTTCCCCTGAGATTAGGGATGGGGGGAGAGGAACAGAAAGAAACTTGTCCTTTTAAAAAAATCAGTTGCAGTGGCAAAGCAGCAAGGGTTATTATATTTAAAGTATAAAGAGGACCACTGTTACAAAACAACAAATGTTTCTCTGTAAAAGTCCACCTAAGCCAGGTGCTGTTGCTCACACCTGTAATCCCAGTGCTTTGGAAGGCTGAGACAGGAGAATTGCGAGTTCAAAGCCAGCCTCAGCAATGGCGAAGCACTAAGCAACTCAGTGAGACCCTGTCTCTACATAAAACAGGGCTGGGGATGTTGCTCAGTGGTTGAGTACCCCTGAGTTCAATCCCTGGTACCAAAAAAGCAAAACACAAAAAATCCACTGAATTGTGAAACTTCTTTAGAGCACAAATAAGCTATATAAAATCTTTATTGCAACTAAATTGAGAATTTATAAAATATTTTGTATTCAAAGATGGCTTTAATGTTTCCCATTGTTTTTCAGATTTTTTATCCTTTTTCTTCCTAACTCTGACTTAATGAAGTTAGAAGGAAACTATCAGTGCAGGTTATAGATGAGAAAGCCGAGGGTCAGATTTACCCAAGGCCTAATCCTTGCCTAAGGGAGAGATTTATTGACTTTAAAATTTTTACCAATTTCCAAGTCAAAACTACTTCTCTGAATAAATAATAGATCTCCCTACTAAAGTTAAGCCACATTTCCTATGATTTTCTTTAAAAAAAAAAAAAAAAGGAAAAAAAAATAGTGCAAACTCATTTTCTTCATTTTGCCAAGATGCCTGTTCAGAGCTGGATATTTATTTGGTCCTTGCCAAGAAATATGAGAATGATTTAAAGCTCTTGTGTAACTTAGTTCTTTTAACAAACTCCACATCTAGCATCTTGTATATCTGGAAAATAGCATGGAAATGTTTTATTATAACACATTTAAGGGGATAGAGGTGTAGCTCAGTGTTACAATACATGCTTAGCATGTGTGAGGTCCTAGATTTGATCCCTAGCACCACACACACACACACACACACACACACACACACGGTTAATTATAAAAAGCTTTTATTTTCCAACTAAAAGTCTAAGTTTACAAGAATATACTTTAGAACTTGGCAAGACAGGTAGCTTGGCATATTAGAGATTTGCAGGGCCGGGGAGGACGAGTTCACTTTCAGGTTTGCTGATTCACTGGAAAAATTCATAAGACTCAGAAAAGCAGCCACATGCTCAGTTTTAATTTAATATAGTGAAAGGATACAGATAAAAGTCAGAAAAACAAAAGCCACATAGGAAAAGGTCCAGGGGTAGCCAGGTGCAAGTTTCTAGGTTTTTCTCCAAGTGGAATTCCATGGGATGAACATAATTCTCCTATAGTGTGACAATAATGTGACAACTCGTGCAAAATGTTCTAAACCAAAAAAGTTCACCCTAGCCTTGATATCCAGGATGTTGTTAGAGGTCAATCATGTCTCCTGGCAGCAACAGTGACTGACCACAACTTCTCAGACTCCAACCCCTGTTACCCAGCCCCTACCAGAGCAGAGACATTCATCAAGAATATAGCATGGCCCAAGGCTTCAGGTATACAAAATCACTTGACACTTGTTCAGGCAGACTCTTCTAAGGACTTATGAGTCGTCATCTGGGAAATGGCCAAAGGCAGTCCTTTTTTTAGGATGTGTAGAGTGTAAGTAACTCAGGCCTGTTATATCAACCCATTTCTGCAGAGATATAAAATGGGATCTGGAATTTGAACAAAGCCCCTTTGCTATATGACCAATAAGTTTCTGTAATTTCTGAACTTCAACTTCATGATCATTTTTTTTTTGGTACCAAGATAAACTCAGGGGCACTTGACCACTGAGCCACATCCCCAGTCCTATTTTGTATTTTATTTAGAGACAGGGTCTCGCTGAGTTATTTAGCACCTCGTTTTTGCTGAGGCTGGCTTTGAACTCTCGATCCTCCTGCCTCAGACACCTGAGTCCCTGGAATAAAAGGCGTGCACCACCATGCCCAGCCAACTTCATGATCTTTAAAATGCAACTAATAATGTAAGAAATTACAACAATTTCATGGGACTGTAATAAAAATAAGTGAAGAAATATAAGTGAATTTCTTTTTCTTTTTTTGATACTGAGGATTGAACTCACGGGCAAGGCTGGTTTTGAACTCCGATCCTCCTGCCTCAGCCTCCCCAGCTTCTGGGATTACAAAGGGGTGCCAACACACCTGGCACCTTTCTTTCTCACTTTCTTTTCTTTCTCCAGGGACTGAACCCAGGGACACTTAACTGAGTTACATCCCTAGCCCTTTTCAGTTTTTATTTTCAGAGTCTTACTAAATTGCTTAGGGCCTTGCTAAATTGCTGAGGCTGGTCGTGAATTTTCCATCCTCCTGTCCAGCCACCTGAATCACTGGGATTAGAGATGTGTGCCACCATACCTAGCCAAGGTTCATAACTTCAAGTTATTATGCAAAGTTGTGGTTGAGCCTTGTAATAAACATTTGGTAATTCGTATGTTTTATTCATTTGTTTATTCAGTAAACATTCGTTGACTACCTTCAGTTTGCTAAGTGCTGGGAGAGAACAAAATGTTTAGCCATACAAGTATATTTCCTCCTCTCACAGGAATTGCTTTATGATAATAAAAGGTAGAGAGTGAAAACACCTGGGCAATAGGTGTAATAAAGATGATGGCAGGGAGCCAGGCATGGTGGCACACACCTGTAATCCCAGCGGCTCTGGAGGCTGAGGCAGGAGGATCGTGAATTCAAAGCCAGCCTCAGCAAAAGTAAGGCACTAAGCAACTCACTGAGACCTTGTCTCTAAATAAAATGCAAAATAGGGCTGGGGATGTGGCTCAGTAGTCAAGTGCCTGAGTTCAATCCCTAGTACCAAAAAAATAAAAATAAAAATAAAATGGGCTGGGGATGTGGCTCAAACTTAAGTACTCCTGTATCCAATCCCTGGTAATCAAAACAATTTATTAAACAAGATAATGGCAGGGTTGGTAGATGGATAACCTGACCAGGTTAGTGGTGATCACCAATTATTCTACCCACTTGATTCACATGAGCCAAGGGACAGTGAGCACTTTTTTTTTCATTGCTGGGGATAAATCAAACTCAAAATCTTACAAACACTAGGCAAGCAGCTCTACCATTCATCTACATCTCCAGCTCCTAATAGGTCACTTTTGAGTGGAAGTTTTAATAGCATATGTGTATTCTTCAGGCTTTCTTCCCGCTGATGTGATAAGATAGAAGCTGCTTGGGTTGCTGGGTCACCGCATGGAGGACAGCTATTCTGACTCTTAATTTTGCATGTGCATGAACAAACATTTGTATTATAACCATGGAACTTCAAGGTGGAAATTTCTATTAAAGAAATTTAGTCTACCATATATGATTAATAAGGTGCCTAATCTAGACCTAGGAGTTAGGAAGGCCCAGACTGAAAAGAATGTCAGGGAATTAAAAATAGTTCAGCATGACTGGATCAAAGAATGCTTAAAGGTCAATAGAAAAATTAGTTTGAAAGATATATATGGTCCAAGCTTTGAAAAGCCTTGTAAATCATATTAAGGAATTTTAAAGATGGCAAAAAGCCATTGAGGATTTTGAGCTAGAATGACAATCAGGTCGAATTCATGTTTCAGAATGATGGCTCTTGTTTCAAGACAGAGAAACTAAAACCCAAGGTAAGGAGACTAGTTACAGAGGCTATGGTAATAAGTCCAAAGAAGGTTACCCTAAAATGAAGCAGACACAGGAGGTGGAAGGCATGAGGGCATGAATGGAGTAGAAGAACGTAAACAGACTTCTTCCAAGGGCAGAAGAGGGATTTTAGAAATGATTTACATGGTGCAATGTTTTTGTAGAATTTTCAAACATATTTTAATCCCAATCAGTTAAGCCTTATGGCTTTTTTTTTTTTTTTTTTTGGTACTGGGGATTGAACTCGGGGGCACTCGACCACTGAGCCACATCCCCAGCCCTACTTTGTGTTTTATGTAGAAAGAGGGTCTCACTGAGTTGCTTAGTGCCTCGCCATTGCTGAGGCTGGCTTTGAACTCGCGATTCTCCTGTCTCAGCCTCCCTAAGTGCAGGGATTATAGGCATGCGCCACTACACCCAGCTATCTGCTGGCCCTCTTTATATTCAGCTCTCCTATTTCATAGAGGCTATTGACATATTTGGCTTTAGTTCAGGCAAATTGAGTTGGGGGGTAGAGTTAGTTTGGATTAAGTGTGATAGAGTTATGAGCTTGCAGTCACTTTCCTAATTCAGTTATGTCCTTGCTAGTCTTGTGTATGAAGAGCTTCCAGGAGAACTTGTGTATCCACTGTGTCAGCCTATCCTGAGACATGAAACTGTAGTGCCAGAGATCATAAATTTGTTAAGGTGTGGTGTCTAGTCTTGAAGATGGTCCCCAATGTGTTCTGGCATTAATATCTTTGTATAATTTCCTTCCCTTAACTCTATACTGGCTGGGTTCTTTGGTTTTGATCAGAAAAACATGGTAAAAGTGATTGGGTAACTCTGAAACTAGGTCCTAAGAAGTCTTGGAGCTTCTTGGACATGCACTCTAGGGGAAGTATGACATTGTCTAAGTCCTGTTGGTTGCCATTCTAGGAGGAAGCTAAGACCTGTGGAGAAGACCAGCATCTCTCAGCTATTTTAGCCATCCCAGCTGAGGCTCAGAGAGTGGCAAGGAAGCCATCTTATATGTCCAGCCCAACAGAGCCTTCAGATGCCTCTAACCCAGCTCCATCTGACTGCAACAGAACAAGGAACCTCAAGTGAGAACAGCAGAGCTGAGTCCACAGTACCTAAAGGGATGATGATAAATTGTCATTTTAAGTGTCTTTTTGGGGGATGGTTCATTAAGTAGCAATAAAGAACTAGAATAGTATCCCTGTGGCTACAAGATCTTTGCTACAACTTCCAGCAAGCTCCTTTTGAACCTGGGCTGGCCTGTGACTGCTCTGCCCAATAGAGTACAGCAGAGGTCACACAATACCAGTGCTGAGGCTCATCTTTCTGAATACCAGCTGTTTCCATTGCTCCACTCTATTGGAGCAATGAGCCACTTTGTAGGAAGTCCAGCAACCACATGGAGAGGTCCTGAGATTACATGGAAAGGGAGAACATCCCAGATGAACCCCAATATTTCCCAGCCTAGCTGTCACCTGAATAACTCTGAAAGACCTAGTCAACACGATAAGGAGAAGAAGAATTGGCCAGCCAAGCCCTACTCAAATTCTTTTTCTTTTTGTCTTTTTTTTCTTTGGTACTGGGGATGAAACCCAGGGACACTTAACCACTGAGCCAAATCCCCAGGCCTTTGTTGTATTTTATTTAGAGACAGGTTCTCACTGAGTTGCTTAGGGCCTCTCTAGGTTGCTGAAGCTGGCTTTGAACTCGCACTCCTCCTGCTTCAGCCTCCTAAGCCACTGGTATTACAGGTGTGTACCACTGCACCCGGTCCTACTCAAATTCTTGACCTACAAAATTGTATGATATAATGACAAGGTTGTTACTTTAAGCTACTAAATTTTAGGGTAATGTGTTATATATAGAAATAATAGACACAAAAAATTTCCCCAAATTTATGCAGTATTACCAATAAAAGAATTGTGATTATAAGTTATAAAGCAAAAAGAAGATAATCCAAATTATTGATAAAAATGTTATTTTCTTTCTTTTTTCTACAGTGTGAGAGGTTGAAATCAGAGTCTCAAACATACTAGGGAAGCACTGTACCCCTGAGCTACACTCCCAGCCTCCAAAATACATTTTAATCAACTATGCTGAAGCAAAGACTGAATTGCCTTTCTATTCTTGTGGAAAATATCACAAAACTGTTGTCGTATGAAGAAGACATTAAAGAGTAAACAAAGAAGTAGACAAATGTATTATAAAGTTATTTACTTATGATAAAGTAGGTAAAGGCAGTTAATGAATAAAAACCATGATATTCTTCAGGGTTTTGTGAGGGAGATTTGTAGTATTTATTTGTAAACATCTGTAATTTGTAATGTTTTTCATTTAAAAGATTTACTTTTTTACCTAATTATATATTTTTTTACTTGGATATCGCTTTTTCTTAAAGAGCTTCTGGAAATTTTCAAAGGAACTGTTCTATAAACTTAGAAGAAAAAATACAAATTGTCACATATAAAGTATCATGAATCAATGACTAGACTTTTCAGCAGCACTGGAGGGTAAAATGCAATAGAGAAAAGCCTTTTAACTCCTAACCAGAAATAATTTTCAACCTAGAATCCAATGTGAAATTCTCAACCAAATCAGAGGAGAATAAAAATATTTTCTGATTGGCACAAAAGGTCTTAAAATTTTCACCATGTATTTTATTTTAGGAAAGTATTAAACACTGTGTTCCAACATATTTGATGTTTTATAAACAGGATGTAACCTAATGCTGACACACTTTTATTTCCTGAAACAACTCTTTGTCCTAGATTGTACCTGGTAGACTTTGCCAGAAATAGCATGGAGACACAGTTGGTACTTTTGGTAGTAGCAGTCAACAAAGCCCTCTAAAGTGAAATAACAAAGGTCACCTTATCACTACATTTCCTAATAAATAAGTGACAATCTAAGTAAAAATTTATATGTGAAATTAAGCTGAAAAAAACACAAAGATAGCCAGGCACAGTGGCGCAAGTGTGTAATCTCAGCACTTAGGGGGGCTGAGACAGGAGAATTGCGAGTTCAAAGCCAGGCTCAGCAACGGTGAGGCACTAAGCAACTCAGTGAGACCCTGTCTCTACATAAAACACAACATAAGGCTGGGGATGTGGCTCAGTGGTCAAGTGCTCCTGAGTTCAATTCCCAGTACTAAAAAAAAAAAACCAAAAAACCCCACAAAGATGTTTTTACATTTTTTCCTCATAATAGCATTATTTATATAATCTAAAATTCAGATTACTGGTGCATTCGACTGAATGTACTTATCTTCTCCCTTTCTTTTGTTACAGCTTAATCTCAAAGTGGCCAGATAGTACATTAGTGTCACCCCAGGAATCCTCTCTGGTCCTTCCCCATCACCTCTTCACACTACCTTCCCCAACATGCATGACTCTCCTGACTTTAAGGATTATCAATCCCTCATTTTATTTATAATGTCACTTTTTAACATTTACCGCTAAAGTTTGTTTTTGAGCTTCATATAAATGGAATCATACAATATACTTTTTTGTATTTCTGGTTTCTTTTACTCAAATTCATGTCTGTAAAGCACAGCCAGATATAGATATATACAGATATTTTCTCCCTGTTGTGGGGATCGAACCCAGAGGCCCTCTACCACTACCACTGAGTTACACCCTCATTTTTTTTCCTTTGTTGCTGGGGATTGAACCCAGGGCTTTGTGCATGCATGGCAAACGCTCTACCGACTGAGCTGTATCCCCAGCCCAACCTCCAGCCTTTTTTATTTTATTTTTAGACAGGGTATTGTTATGTTCCTAACAGTCTTGCTAAGTTGCCCAGGCTAGCCTCAAACTTGTGATCCTCCTGCCTCAGTCTCCTGAGTAGCTGGCATTACAGGAGGGTGCCACCATGGCCAGCTGACACAGCTATATTGTTGAGGTGGCTATATTTTATTGGGGATGTTTTTATTATGTAAATGTACCATGATTTAGTTATCTATTTCTACTGTTGATGGATATTTGTGTTGTTTCTAGCTTGGAAGATAGATTATCAGTACACCAGGAGCTGAATCACGCTGTGTCAATCTCATTTTTACAACTCCTAAGCTGTTCATAGAAAAGAGGGAGAAAGATACATTTTTATAAAATGTAATAACAATCATCCTTATAAGTGGCCAGGTTTACTTCCATTTCCGCAAACATAAGGACAGCATATTTAAGTAAATGCAGCTGGCCACCTTGATTGCATCTTCCCCACTCATTCTTACCTGTTCCTTCCTCTGTTAGGCAGTGTTATTACCTTTCAGATAAAAAACTTGGACATATTTGTTGAAGTTGTTGTTAGATAAATACAACAGCTATTGATCTGTAGTAATCATAATGGAAACCGATGTAGGCCTCAGAGTCCAAATAGGGCAGATTTGCAGAAAATTCCTCATGCGTAATAGAATATTAAAAATATCAATTCATTCTAAGTAGTAATTGCACTGGTGCAATACGTGTATGAATAAAGAGTTGGAAGGGAGGATGTGGAGGTAAAAAGAGGCAAAATCAAGTGTGTTAACAGGTAATTAAAGTTGATTTTCTCCCCTCATCAAAGGGAAGTGAGGAGTGGTCAGGCTGGAATTGTCTGTTCATCAAGCTAGTTTTACCCATTGGGTCCTGAAAGTGTGTGTGAGCTGTGATAGCTAAATATGCCACTAAAAATACTCACTATGAAAATTCAGAATTGAGGGCTGGGGTTGTGGCTCAGTGGCAGAGCACTTGCCTAGCATGTGTGAGGCACTGGGTTCGATTCTCAGCACCACATATAAATAAATGAATAAAATAATGGCCTATCAATGTCTACAAAAAAATTTAAAAAAAAAAAAAAAAAGAAAATTCAGAATTGAGATGTTAGTGCCTGATAGATATGGGAATTAGAAAAATAATATAGTCTGAGGAAAAGAATGGCCAAGCATTACCTTCATTTCCCCTAACAAAGTTTTCCTGATGTTGGTCTTGCTGGCAGCTCCCACCTTCCCCAACACTGTCTTTTTAATGCTAATCATACTGGCAGCCCTTACCTTCCCCA
>PVHX01016287.1:0-12287 GCA_004024805.1 Geosciurus inauris
CGGCAGGGGGGAGGTGGGAGGAAAGAAAGGGTAATGTGTATAGTAATGATGGTTGATTGAGAGGGTCATTATTGCCCCTGGTGCAGGTATGAAGACACAAATAATGTGACTCTATCTGATTTGAAACCAGAGAATTGGAAAAACTGAGCTCTGTATTTGTACTATGACTTGAAATGCATTTAAATAAAATAATTAAATTAAAAAAAAAAAAGAAGAAGTACTACTATTCATACTCTGCACTATCTCTAAGAAGTCATCAAAGCCACTAGATCCCAAAAGTCCAGCTGGTAGCTGGATAGGCTGATCACTTAAGGGTCTCCTGGTCAAGTTAAACACACATTCTCAGGGCTGGGGATGTGGCTCAGTAGCTCAGTGGTACAGCACCAGCCTGGCACGCATGAAGCTCTGGGTTTGATCATCAGCACTACAAAAAACAAAACAAAAAAACATTCTGAGCCTGCCCCCACTACCCAGAAATTCTAGTTACTTCATTCTGGGTTACAGCCCAGGAACTTGTATTTTAAAAGTCTCTCCTACCCCCACACCTAAGCTTCTGATTGGTCTAGGATCCCAATAATCCATTCCCTCTCTATAGCAGAGGAAGTACATGGAAGGTGATAGAACACTCAAGGTCATACAGTTGGGCAGGCAGGAACCCCGTCTCCAGAGACTTTCTAAGCCTCATGCTACCTACGTAATTCCAAGCTGTTAACTGCCCTTAGCTGAGGTGCCGAGGCACTCTGAAAGCTGATATGACCAGAATTGGCTGTGGTCAATCTTGCTTCGAATTAAGATCTCACATTCTCCTAGACGTTGCCTATTAATAGCAGCAGCTCCACTACAGATTTGTTATGTTTGACCTCAAAGCCTTGAATGTCATTCCCTCCACACTCTAAGACTTAAGGTGATATTTGCTTTACGCTTAAATAGGGTGGTTTACTTCCAGCATGGAGAAAGTAATAGTCACTGATGTTACAAGATGTTTGTGCTTTGCCATTCTCATAAAGGTGACTCAAGGCCTACACTTTGAAAAACACTGCTCTAGTCCCAGCCCCTTGTCTGACAGCTCATTGAGAGTGACTAGCTTACTAGCGGTCGTACAATCGTCAAACCAAGGAGAGACGTCAGAAATCCTCTCATTAAGCAGACTGCCCCCATCTTCTTGGAGGCAGGCACATGCCCATGGGGTAGGTGACTCAGGAAATTCCCCAACTTAACCCTCCAGCGTCTTACCAACAAGAACTGAGAAGAAGAACTGCACAATGGGGATGTTGAGAATCGGGGCGGAGAGGTTCAAAAACCAGTTTGGTGTCATAGGGAAAAGTCTCAAAAAGAGTAAAAAGAAGAACAAGCTGTTTCTGTTCTCTTCCACCTGTAGCAAAGAGGATAAGACATTAGGAAGCAGAAAGGGTGTCTGAGCATTGTTCTGAACATTTTATAAATATTACTCCCAACTCTTCCCATAATCCTCTAGGGTAGACAGTGTTTTTCCCATTTTAAAATCAGAGGCATCTCAGGATCAGAGAGCCTGGAAATTTGCCCAAAGCCACAGAAATTTGATCCCAGGTGTGTTCTCCTGAAGACATCAGAATCCCTAGGTCCTCCCAAGGTAAGCCAAAGGAGCAATGTGGGAGATCCCTGCTTCTCACTCCCTGCAGACCATGAGTTGACTCCCAGGGACCCAGCAATCAAATGTGCCCTGCTCCTTACCTTCCTCTGCAGCAGGGCCACTTTATCAGGAAAGTAGGAGACCACCAGCTGTTTGCCAAAAATACTGGAAAGCAGGTAGCAGAATGTGGCACCCACCGAGGTCAGTATGCAGCATAGCACAAGTCCCAGCCATGGCCCAAACAAGGCACCAGCTAATACGTTCTGCAAAGAAAGCAAACCTTCAGCCATGAAAACACCTGGCAGCTACCAGTCCACCTTATCATGGTGCCCGAGAGTCATAGGTTCCCTCCTCCAAGGAATCACACAACAGCCTCAGTCTCTTCACTTTTAAAACAAGAATAAGGAGTAAAGCCTCAGAGGACAGAAGCAAATTAAAAGAGAGAATATGCATATATAGCATCCAGTCTACTGCCTCAACCAGCAATCAACAGGGCAATAAGAAGGTAGAAATCATGAAACTCACAAGGTAGTTTTACTATTTCAAAGGATGAAAAAAATCATGAGTGTTTCTCTGGTAAGACCACACAAGCTATAAGATGTTTTGTTTCTGGGGGTTTTGCTGGGATTATATCTAGGTAGTATACCAGCACTGGGATTCCATGTTGACCAAAGCTCTCACTGACACTTAAAGAAGCCTTAGTTCCACAAAAATGGAAAAGTAAACCAAAACTTCCTAAATGCAGTTTCATTGGTAAACAATCCTCTTGCTTAAGAATGGGATCCAAGAAAGAAATCAAAAGGGGGCCTTAGCAGTGGGAAGGTGGGAACCTACTGAGCACCTACTGTGTTGAAGTGCTTGACTACATGTCTTATGTAATCCTCACTACACCCCGGGGTCACGTACGATCCTTACCACATTCTCCAACTGTGGTCAAGATCACACCCGGTAGAGTGAGGATAGAGTGAGGACACACCCCTAGGTCTGGGTACAGAGCTGAGAAGCATCTGGCTCTCTACCCTAAAGAGGGCTCAGCTCAATAGGGAAGACAATAGAGGGGCAACCCCAAGGAGTCAAGCCCCTGACCTCGAGCACCACACACTTCCCTGCCTTTCTTTGAAATGTTTGCTTCTCTTCCAGTTTCCAGCCAAAAAAAACCCTGCTTAGATAGATCTAGGTTGACCCTAGAGTAGGGAAAAGGTGCCAGGAGGAGACAGCGAGGCAGGACAAAAAGTAGTTTGCAGGGTTTCCTGTTTGTCACTCAGTCGTTCAATAAGTGCTCAGGGCCACTGTGTGCCAGCCTCTTTATGTTCCGTTTCATTTCATTCTCCAGTAATTGTAGGGGATTCCAGAGGAATAGCAGCATTTTACAGATAAGCAAACCAGGATTAGAAGGAGGGCAGGACACTGACCAGGAAGCTGGAGCCAGGGATGGCAAAGCCCTGTTTGTAGAGGTAGGCGCTGCAGAAGAGCAGGAACACATAGACCTGGTGCTCCTTCCTGTACTCTCGAAGGACCTCAGAAAGCTCCCGCAGCTCTGCTAGGTCTGAGGGGAACCAGAGCGACCTGGGATTTGGAAGAGCAAATGAAAACATGAGTCCAGATCACCCTAATACCTAAGAAAGTTACTTGTGTCTTCTTTCCAAAGTAGGTTTATAGCTGGGCACTGTGGCACATGCCTGTAATCCCAGCTAATTGGGAGGCTGAGGCTGGGAGATCTCAAACTCAAGCCAAGTATAGGCAACACAGAAAGACCCCTTCTCAAAAACAAAAAATGTTTATAAACATCATCTGGTTTGCTAGGGACACATACATAACATGAGCCCAAGGTGACGAGTGACCTGATAGAAATCAGCAGAGACAGATAGAAGAGCCCTGGTTGGGAAGCAAGAGACCTGGGTTGGTATGCCCACCCTGCCTGTTCATGGGCCTGTTTCCTTCCCTCAGATTTTATAATGGATGAATGGATTAATTTTTGGTGCTAGGGATTAAATCCAGGGCTTCCTGCATACTAAGCAGGTACTCTACCACTCACCTACACCCCTAGTCCCTTTATGATCTTAGCAGGTGAGTAGCTTCATTTCCAGGCAAGCACTAACCATCCTAAATTGCCTTCCTTTCAAGGACATTCCTTTCCCAGCAAGACAAAAATAATTCAGACTTCACACTGCTCCTGAGGTACTAGGTAAACTGACTTTAATCATTCACTAAAAAGCCAATTCAAGATTCTAGAAGTAGATCTATCCCACATCATAAATATAACTTTCTTGATAGATGTCAGGCTTAAGACCAATGCTCTCAGAGACTACTTTTTCACCCTGGTTAAAACCTGGTGTCCAGTGCACTCTGAATACTGCCCAAAGGTCACAGTATAAAGGCTACCTTGCCTCTGCCATCTGAACAATCCTTGAATCCATCAGGGATCAGTTATGAGTAACCCCTCCTAGTTCTCATGAGAATGTTTCTCTTAGTATGTCTGACACCCAGAACAAAAGCCTTCTCAGCTAGAGCAAAAGAATACAGAAAACAGTTCTCTTAATATTCAAATACCAGTAAATTCCTTGATAACGTAATGCTGTGCCAGGCACTTTTCTACGCGCTTTACAAAAAGGATGTAGCAGCCGCGAGCAGTGGCACACGCTTATAATGCCAGCTACTCAGGAGGTTGAGGCAGGAGGATAGCAAGCTAGAGGCCAGTCTGGGCGATTTAGCGAGACCTTGTCTCAAAACAAAAACAAAAAATTAAAAAGGGCTGGAGATGTACCTCAGGGGCAGAGCACTTTCCCAGCATCCCCAGTGCCAAAAAGAAAAGAAAAAAGAAAAGTATGTAGCAATCATGAAAACCGAGTAAGTATTGTTCTGCCTCCTCCTGCCTAGCCTAGTTGTCCATGAGAGGAAAAAAGTAGAGACAACCAGGACCAGGGCAGACCCGATATTATTTCGTGAATAATTTAAACCTGTCCACGCAACCCATCTCCGGAAGACCCAAGGGCTGATCTGCCCGAAGTGGAGTGAGGGTAGCAGAAAGGACCTGAAGGCGGACGAAAAGTGCCTGGGGATCCACACACGAGCAATGGTTGGCTGGAAAAGCGGCTCCGGGCTGGAACAGGAAGGTGGTGATACACGCTAGCAAAGGCGTCGCCGGGCTCCGCCCGGGGAAGGGCGCCCAGTTTCCCTCCTCAAATCACCATCCCAGGGCGCGCCGCGACCGCACAGCCCGCGCAGCCCTCAACACACAGGCCCCAAGCCGGCCCCGTCCACCCAGCCTGCCCGAGGCCGTGCAGACGCCGGCAGGATAACGTCCCGCTCCCCGGCCCCGGAAATGAACTTCAAATCCCGGTCCCCAGCGCGCCGGTCCTCGGACCTGGCTCCCTTCCTCTGACCGGAATCCAGATCCCGCCAGCGCCGCCGCCACGCACCTGCCTTCGGGCTCCTCGGGGGAGCCTAGTCTCGGCCCACGGGGCAGTCGCGTCGACAGCAAGTACAGGGCAAAGGTGCAGCCGGCGAAGACCAGGAGCAGGCCGAGCAGCGGGCGCATGTCGGCGCAACACCCCGGCCCGCCGGGCCCCACGAGTACTTGCTAAACTAGTTGCAGCGCGGAAACCTGGCTGCGCTCGGACTGAACCAGCGGAGCGCGTTCGCCGACGGACCGGGGCGGGGTCCACGCCAAGCCCCGCCCCCTTACAGACCCCGCCTTCTCGGGGAAAACCAGTGTTCAGTGTGTCTGCTTGTGTCCCTTCTCGTCTGTGCGTGTTATACGTCTTTGTATTTTTGGTACTGGGAATTTAACCCGAGGGTGCTTTATCACTGGGCTGCGCCCCCAATCTTTTTTTTTTAATATTTATTTATTTTTGTAGTCGTAGGTGGACATAATATCTTTATTTTATTTTTATGTGGTGCTGAGGACCGAACCCAGTGCCTCACGCATGCTAGGCGAGCACGCTACCACTGCGCCACAATGCCAGCCCCGCCAATCTTTTTAATTTTTAATTTTGAGACAATGCCTCACCAAATTGCTGAGAGCCTCCTTGATTTGCTGAGGCTGGCCTCGAATTTGCGATCCTCCTGACTCAGCCTCCCCAGTCGCTGGGATGACAGGCATGCACCACCACGCCTGGCTCTTCTATGTTTATCCCTGCCTATTTCTTCACTTGTTCTGCAGGCGTTGAGCCCCCACAGCATAAATGTAGAACCAGGTCTCCAGTCAAGTTCAGTGGGGCAATAATGGTGACCACAGTGTTGCCTTTTATCCATCGCCTACTATCTTCCCATCAACCCTAATCCTCACAGCCATCCTACAAAGTAGTTATTTTTGTCTTTGTTTAACAAGTGAAAAATCTGAGTCTTGGGAGTGGGGATGTATTTCAATGGTGCAGTGCTTGTCTCGCATGTGCAAGGCCCTAGGTTGGATCCCAAGCACAACAACAACAACAACAAAAGCCGGAGGTGGTGGCGCACATCTGTAATCCCAGTATTAGCACAAAGAGACAGGCCAGAGGCAAGCTTCATGGATCATTTCAGTCTTTACTCAGGAACAGGACTACACCTACCAACTGGACCCACTTTCCTGGTGGAAAATGAGCCACTGAACAAAGGAAGGGACTGGGCTTATATTGGTTGTGGGTGATTTAGTGAGCGTGTTAGTGTGGACACTCAGGAATTTGAGGTTTTGGGTTGGGGGTCAGTAGTCAGCACCTGAAGAGGAGTTATCTTGGAAGAGATTAGTGTTTCATGGAGATTATCATTCTAGGTTTGATTCATTACTTTCTCCCCACCTGTGGCTAGCATCTGGGAAGGATTTTTCTTGGGAGGGATGAAAGCCAACAATGTATGGCTTTCTTTTTTTACTTCCTTCTCAGGCCTCACTATTTTGGGGTATTTCATTTTCCATATCCAATACTCAGGAGGCTGAGGCAGGAGGCTCACAAGTTCAAAGCCAGCCTCCGCAACTTAGCAAGGCCTAAGCAACTTAGCGACACCCTGTTTCAAAATAAAAAATAAAAAGAGCTGAGGATGTGGCTCAATGGTTAAGTGCCCCTGAGTGCAATCCCTGGTACAAAACAACAACAACAACTAAATTTCAGAAAGATTAAATGACATCGCTCAAAAGAGAACCAGGAGCCAGGCGCGGTGGCTCAAGCCTGTAATCCCAGCACTTAGGGAGGCTGAGACAGGAGAATCGCAAGTTCAAAGCCAGCCTCAGCAAGGGCGAGGTGCTAAGCAATTCAGTGAGACCCTGTCTCTACGTAAAACACAAAATAGGGCTGGGGATGTGGCTCAGTGGTCGAGTGTCCCTGAGTTCAATCCCTGGTACCAAAAAAAAAAAAAAAAGATTAGAACCTCTAGGAAGAGTTAGCCAAAGGTCCTTCCCACCTTGCATTGGCCAAGTCAACGTTCAAGTTTCCCTGCTGGATTTCTCTATGGACTTGGACACTGGCTATGGTTCCTTTTCTGAAAAATCTCTCCTGGGCTCTCAGGACATTTTTTTGTTTGTTTGTTTCCTGTTTCTCCAACGTCCTTGAATGAGTCATCTTATTCTCTTTGCTGTATTCCACTATTTCCTTCCCAGGTTTCTGGTTTCAGTCTTCTCTCTCAAAAAGGCGTGCATGGTCAGGGAGGAGGGTCTGGAGCTTGCAAGTCGTGGGACTTCCACTGCTTCTTTGACTTGCTTGCTTCCCTAAGTGCTGGGATTGGAGGCATGCACTACCTTGCCCAGCTTCCTAGAGGTTCAAATTTGCTTTCTACGGGCTCACTACCCAAGCATCTCCTTGCTATCCCTGACCTGCCCCACTGGAGTCCTACGCTGATTCCTCCTGTTCGAGCTCTCAGCTTGGTGAAGAAGCCTTGGCCTGGGCTTCCCACTCCCTGACCACTTCCACCCTGATCTCAGTCTCCTCCACACTCCTGACCCCCAACCCAGCACCTGCAGCAGCCCCCTCCCTGCAGCTACCCCTTCACAGCACATGCCCATGAAGCCTGACCAAGGACAATTGCAACCTCTCACCAGGGGCACATGTGGCTTGAGTAGAAGGGAGGAAAACACGATGTTCCAGGGAGAGTGAATAGCCAGGCACTCGCCATGGCTCTTGGTCAGTAGCACTCAAGCTCTCCTGGCTTAACAGGACCTGCCCAGAACAACTGAAAGGAGTAGCTAGCTCCAAAGACCATGAGATTTTGCTCCTCACCTAACCCCAAACATAATTGAATGGAACAGAATGGACATCTTCCTGAGGACCCTAGGGCAGTGTCCACTTCTTGGATTTTGGAGCAGGGTCACCTAGACAGGGAATGGGAGTTGTTTTAGTCAGATTTTGCATTGCTGTGACCAAAAGACCTGACAAGAATGATGTAGTGGAAGAAAAGTTTATTTTAGCTCATGGTTTCAGAGGTCTCAGTCCATAAGTGGCCAACTCCATAGCTCTGGACCTGAGGTAAGACAACATCACAGGAAAGCAGCTCAGAACATGGTAACAAGGAGAGAGGAAGAAAGAGGGAGGGAGAGAGGGAGAGCGAGAGTGAGAGAAAGAGAAAGAGGAGAGTTCCCCTCACTAGGGACAAAATACAAACCCCAAATGTAGGCCCCCAGTTGCCCACCGCCTCCAGCTATCCCCCACCTGCCTACAGTTATTCCCCAGTTAATTCTTATCAGTGGATCAATGCATTGATTAGGTTAAAACTCTCACAACCCAATCTTTTCACCTCTAAACTTTCTTGCATTGTCTTATCTAAATCATAACAGTGGTCAACAACCCACTAAAGCTGGCCTGTCCAGGGAGCAAGTCTCAATCAGAACTGGTGGGAGAACCTTAGGGTTAACACAGGCCCACCACCTGTTGTTGCTGAAGGCTCCAGGGTCACCCCTCCCCCTCCCTGTCTTGAGGTCTGATAGTCAGTTCTTTCTGGGCATGTTAGCTTTCTATCACTATCATAAAATATCTGAAGCATTAACTTATAAAGAGTAAAGGGTTATTTTGGCTCCTGTTTCTGGAGAAGTCCAACATCAGATGGCCCCACTGCTTTGGACCCCTGGCAAGAGTGGCTCATCGTGGCAGCACGGTGTAAAGCTCTTACATCATGAGCCAGGAAACAAAGAGAGGAAGAGGAAGACTGGGATCCTACAATCCCCATCAAGGGCCCACCCTCACCAACCTCAGGAGCTCCCTAGAAGTCTCCCACCCCAAAAAGATTCCACAGCCTCCCATAGCACCACCCTGGGGACCAATCCTTTAATGTCTTTGGAAGGCATTTAACCTCCAAACCACAGCATTGGGATGCCTTGAGTGTCCCCCCTGCCCCCTCTCTCTCAATAATCTATAAAGTTGGACTCAGTGTGAGTGGATTCTGGTTCCTGGTCCCCGAAGCCTCCTTAGCTAAGGTGGGGTTCTGCAGGAACGAGAGCATGGGGTAGGGATCCAAGGTCAAGTCCTAAGTTCAGGTCTTTGAGACTTGCACAGTGAAGTATATTGATGTTTAAGCCAGAGTGGAGGTGGTCTCCTCCAGTTCCTAAGCATGGAATCTATTCCATTCTGCTCAACAGATGTTTATGGAGCACCTGCTCTGCACCCAGCATTGTGTGAGGTACTAGGGGAGCAAAGACGAGCAGCAATTGCTGTTGTGACACTCACAACATCAGAGGAATTACAGGCACAGAAATATCACCAAGTGGCATCATGGTGTATGAAGTTGGCATCAGGGGTGGCCAACGGAGTCACGGAAGAGCAAAGGGAAGCCTATGGAGTCACCCCGTAACACTGAGGGTCCTGGAGGGTTTCAGCAGGGGTGCTGAAATGGGGCATGGGGATCCCACACTTCAGGACAGGTGGGCTTGCTGAGGAATGGTGGTGGGATCCCCCGAATGATGCAATAAGAAGTGAAAAAAGAGGCCACTCCTGTTTTTTTCTGGAGACTCTTGGAAATAGCCTCTAAAGACAGTGGACAAAGATAACAGCATCATAGAAAAGTCTAAGGCTGAGAAAATTAGGCGCCCTCAGCAACAGGCTATGGTTAGAATGAGAGGCAGTCTTTACTCAATCAAGGCAGGTTCCAGAACAAACCAAAGGACTTAGAAGATGATGGAGAGTGCTGATTTAATAGGTATTTCTTGAAGGCAGACTATATCGCCATTTTCTGGAACTCACTGAAATTCATCTCCATGCCGATGAACAAACCTCCTCCCTTTATCCATTCATTCTGCCCTTCATTCATCCATCCCTTTATCCATTCATTCTGCCCTTCATTCATCTACCCACCACCCTATAGATGCCCAGGCCCCACAGTGAGTCAGGGCCTGTGCCAGCACCCAGTGGCCCAAAGAGTCTGTAAACGGATAGAAATTGTACTCCTGGAATTTTCTTACAATTGCTTTGACTCCCTGCTTGGAGATAAGGAAAAGAGGACCAAAAAGTAACTGTGCTAGTCAAAATGCAAGAACAATAAAACTCTAAAAAGAAATTGGGGGGCTGGGATTGTGGCTCACTGGTAGAGCGCTTGCCTCACATGCACGGGGCACTGGGTTTGATCCTCAGCACCACATATAAATAAATAAAATAAAGATACTGTGTCCATCTGCAACTAAAAACATATTTAAAAAAAAAAAAGAAAGAAAGAAATTGGGGCCTCTCAGCACACTGATCTCTCTGTCCACAAATGCTGAGGAAATGTGCAAGGGAGGTGGAGGCCAACATGTCCAAGTGCCACTGAATCTTTTTCCCTTTCGAGCTCAGCCATCCCTCTCTTACATAAAAAAGACTCTAGTTGATACAAATGAAAATCTGTAAGAATGAGCCACACAATAATTTATATCATTTATGAAATAGTCCATTTCTTTACAATAAGAGCTGTTTTCACAGAAAACAGTAGAAGATTATGGGACAGTTGTGCCCACCCTCATGCTGGGCATCTGGCCCCTGGGATTGTCCTCCTTTCATTCTAGCCTTGAGCTTCTGGGACTTCTTGACTTGGCTGCTGCTGTCATTCCAGATTCAGAGGTCACACCTACCTCCAGGGTAGTCTAAGAATTCCTCAGACTGGAGGCTGCAGATGCTCCAAGAACAAACTGGTTTATGCTTTGAATTCCCATGTTAGCAAAACAAGTTATGGCATCATTTGTGGGTTTTTTGTTTTGTTTTTGCACTGTGCATTTAAAAACTTTCCTTCAATAAGCAGAGACTGCATTGATAGTAAGGAAAATATAAACATTTCTTAGAGATTGTTTAAAATAATGGTTGTGCAAGGCACACCTGTAATCCCAGCTACTTCAGAGACTGAAGTAGGAAGATCACAAGTTCAAGGCCAGCCCAGGCAGCTTCGTGACACCCTGTCTTCAAATAAAAACTAAAAAGGGCTGGGACTATAGCGCAGTGGTAGAGCATCCCTGGGCTCAATCCCCAGTGCCCCTCCCCCCAAAAAAGAGGGCTGCCTGGGAGTGAAGTGTAGCTCAGTGGTGCAGCCCCTGGAAATGGCTCCCCAGCACTGCCAAAACAAACACACAAACAACCTGAACAGGAAAAGGGTTGCCTATAAAATGATCCTTCTCCACCTCAGGTGGAAAGCCCTTTCCTCCACTGCCTCTTACTGGTCCCCTGTCCCTGTGCTGTGAGGCTGTGAGGCTGTGAGGCTGTGAGGCTGTGAGGCTGTGAGGCTGCTCCCCTGCCGCTTCCTCCTCCCTAGTCGCTGCACTGCCCTCAGGCTACCAGCCCATCCCTACCTCCTCTCTGCACCAGCATCACTTCAGAGGCAGTGGCAAGCCAGGGGTAGGTATGTGGCTTTCTTGCTGCCCCAGAGAGAAGCTGGTATTGATAAGGAGGGGCCACCCTATCAAAGGATATGAGCTAAGCCATGTCGAAATAAATAAAAGCATGTTCACATTCATCACACATCTCACAGATGTGGTACCCATGGAATTTCAAAGAACCCTTCATAGACCTGCCTTCCAAACCCACACAGCAGCCCTGCGGGGTAGGTCAGTTTTGTTCCCTTCTGCGCGATAGGTACTATGCAGAATTTGGCACAGGGTACAGAGAGTCCGCAGTGAGGTCTCCAGACCCCTCCTAGCCTTTAACATGCAAACCCGAAGCCCTGAGGAGCAGAAGCGCTTGTGTGATGGGCACAGAATCGACAGGTCGGAACAAACAAGGCCCCAGGATGCAGCCATACAAAGTGCTAGGCTGTCGGAAGCCTGGTTATTTCTGACTTGCCCTAGTTAGGGCCTCCCTTCCCAGGATCGTTTTATAATCACAAGGTCGTTTGATGTTCTGCAATGTGACATCTGTAGGATGCTGCTGAAAATAACCTTGGTTTTTCCATGCTTTTTGAGCTTTGAGGAAAAGCTCAGGTGAAGCTTTAAAATAGGCTGTCGATGTAGCTTTCTTGGCATTGTTGCTGCCCACGTGTCCCAGCAGCAGTCACATCTGCAACTTGGGGCAGAGAATAGGTTGGAAGACTGTCTGAACATTTTCCATCAGGACAAGATCGTACCGACATAACTGGGGCCTGGGAAAATGAGACAGAAATATCCTTGTCAGTAAAACCATAGAAATGCCCATGTTCTAGTCAAGTAAACTGCATTATATCCTTAGGATATAAAATCATGCAGCAGATGTTTCTAATGGAATAGGAAAAATGCTTCTGGTAAGTAAAACAGCAATAGCCAGAAAGCAGAATGTAAAATGTTATTACC
>PVHX01016287.1:12387-43828 GCA_004024805.1 Geosciurus inauris
AAGCCTGTAATCCCAGCACTTAGGGAGGCTGAGACAGGAGAATCGCGAGTTCAAAGCCAGCCTCAGCAACGGCGAGGCACTAAGCAACTCAGTGAGACCCTGTCTCTACATAAAACACAAAATAGGGCTGGGGATGTGGCTCAGTGGTCGAGTACCCCTGAGTTCAACTCCCAGTACCAAAAAAAAAAAAAAAAAAAAATGTTATTACCATACGACTTCAACTATGTTTTAAAGCAACGATAGAAATAAACAAAACTATTAACAGTGGTTACCTTTGAATGACATTAGGAGTGATATTTTTCTGCTTTCTAACACTTTCTGTACTTTCCAGATTTTATAAAATGGACATGTTATTCCCTTTGAAAATTACAAAAGTACAAAAAATTCCCACCATTTTAAGATGTAATGACTATTCTCTTAGAGGAAACTTATGTTAAAAATTTTAGGGTGTCCTCAACCTTTAACAAAAATAAATTCATAAACAAAGTAACTGCTTACATCATTTACTGTCTCTCTTTTTCCATCCACAGATTAAAGGTTAGGACTAATATGATAAAGTGCCATTCATCACAAAACACACAAAAACAGCCCTGTACTTTTAAAAAATTCTCTCTCTCTCTACACATATTTGTTTTTTCTGAACCCATCGATAATAGGTTGTTTACTCGTTAATATTTCTTAATGCTTCTGTGTTTTCTAAGAATAAGGACATTCTCAATGCAGTTATCAAATTTAACAAATATAACATTGACATTGTCAATAGGAAAAATTCAATTTTTCTTTAACCTTATTTATATTAATCTGTTTTCTCAGTTTGCTGAATGATATGAAATTTTCTTTTCTACAACAAAATGTCAATCTTCAAGGAGCATGGGTGGTTAGGGAGGAATTATGTAACTCTAAGCATATAACACCATTATTTCCTTGGGTTACTGGGCCATTTATCTTTAGGCACATGCCAGTACAAATTTCTTGGATTACTGAGCAACTTGTTTTAAATGGAGACTATTTTTGGAAAACCCTCACTCCCCTCGCTGTGAAGGATGAAATCCCATTAAAATATCAGACGAAGCCAATGATACAACATCTTTGGAAAACCTTGCCTGCAGCTCACCTCTCTGGATGGACAAGAGACCTCAACCTAATTCGGAGGATCCTGAGCTTGTACTTAGGGCCTATTACAGATCCCGTAGAGAACACCAATGAAATTGTTGCCACTTTGTCCAGATCTTGATTAAATCTTGCAAGCAGGCTTACTTGATGATATTTCTGAAATGTGGCTGGTTCACTGGAAGAAAGAAATAACATTTTAAAAATGAGTCTAGATGACTAAGGAGAGAAAGCAGCTTTGCAGCCTACAAATCGTGGGTAGACAGGCAACCACTGGACCCCATTGCCTGCACTAGCTGACTTTCATGAGCTAAGTCCACCAATTCCAGGCAACTGCCTAAGTGAACCTACTTCCCTCAAAGTGACATTAGAGAAGAATTCTGCTTACTGTGCACCAGGTGGTGTCCTCATGTCTTTTTTTTTTTTTTGGCCCCAGGGATTGAACTCAGGGGGGCTTAACTTAATCACCGAGCCACATTCCTAACTCCTCTTTTTTTAAAAAAATGGTTTTTTAGTTGTTAGTAGACACAATATCTTTATTTATTTATTTTATGTGGTGCTGAGAATCCAAAGCAGTGCCTCACACATGCGAGGCAAGCACTCTACCACTGAGCCACAATCACAGCCCTCCCTAGCCTTTTTTTAAAAAATTTCATTTAGAAACAGGGTCTTGCTGAGTTAATTAGGGCCTCACTAAGTTGCTGTGGGGCTGGTTTTGAACTCACGATCCTCCTGCCTCAGCCTCCTGAGCTTCTGAGATTACAGGTGTGCGACACTGCACCCAGCTTGTGTCCTCATCTCTACACATCTCTCCAATCCCCTGAAACATTCTGCAAGGTGGGTGTTTTGTTGTTGTTGTTGTTTTCTCTATTTTATAGACAGGGCAAAAGTTGCCTGAAGAGATTAAGTTCCCCACAGGACAGGGCTTACAAACTCAGCTCTGAGTTCAAAGTTATGGTCTTTCTGTTAAATTGCATCACTAGAGACACATGTAGATTTTTAGCCACACTGGATACTAACAGAGAAGTTATCCTCAAGCATATATTTTTTTTCCAGTCCTCTCTCTCAAGATGAACCTTAAAATAGCTAAATCTAGGGCTGGGAGTATAGCTCGGTTGGTAGAGTGCTTTCCTCGCATGCACAAGGCCCTGGGTTCAATCCCCAGCACAGCTGGGCGTGGTGGCGCAACCCTGTAATCCCAGCACTTTGGTAGGCTGAGACAGGAGAATCGCGAGTTCAAAGCCAGCTTCAGCAATGGTGAGGCGCTAAGCAACTCAGTGAGACCCTGTCTCTACAAAAACCACAAAATGGGGTTGGGAATGTGGCTCAGTAGTCAAGTGCCCCTGAGTTCAATCCCCGGTACCAAAAAAATAAATAAATAAAAGATCCCCAGCACCACAAAAAAAAAAAAAAGAAAGAAAGAAAAGAAAAAAAAGCTAAATCTAGGTTCTAGTACTTTTTCCCAAGTGTGTGGAGATGTTTTGTATACATGGAACCACAAAGATCCTAAGAGACAGCACTGAGGAGGTTCAACACAGTCCTTGTCCCTCTGCTGAGCTGAAAGAGAAGGTCATAGAGAACTGAGGAGCCTCCTGGGCTTAGGAACAAGGGGCTTGATCCAGACACAATCCTTAATTTGCGGGTTTAGTGATGTGAGCAGGTGTCTGTCAATTCAGCCCCACTGGAATCATGTGTGAGTCCTGTGAAATACAGAAGGTGCCAAAAGTAAAACTAATTCAGAAGGTGCTCAGATTTTTTTTTCTTTTTTCTTTTTTTGTTGGCATGGGGTGTTGAACCCTAAGGAGCTTGCCCCCTGAGCCACATCCCCAGCCCTTTTTATTTTTAATTTTGAGACAGGGTCTATACTAACTTGCTTAGAGCCTCACTAAGTTGCTGAGGCTGGCTTTGAACTCAGGATCCTCCTGCCTTAGTCTCCCAAGCAGCTGGGATTATAGGTGTGCACCACTACACTCAGCCCAGATTTGGGTTTTTAAACACCATCTCCACTAAAAGAAACCCAGATTTCCTGGAGAAATAGTTGACTCCCAGCCTGGGGCAGGGAAAGTGCAAGGTGACCGTAGGACAGCCTATGTGCCCAAAAGGAAGGAGCAGCTCCAGAGAAGGGTGGAAATGTTCCATAGAACATAGCCTCACCTCACACCCATTAGGACAACAGGTGTAGTGAAAATGTGGAGAAATCAGAACCCTTGTGCAATACCAGTGGGACTAGAAAATGATGCAACAGCCATGGAAAATGGTATGGCAGGGTGTCACAAAATTAAAAATAGAATTACCACGTGGGCCAGAAATTCCACATCTGAGGATATATCCAAAAGAATTCAAAGCAGGATTTCAAAGAGATACTTGCACACCCAAGTTTACAGCAACACTTACAATAGCCAAGAAATGAAAGCAACACAAGTGTCCATCAATAGTTGAACAGATAAACAAAACATAGTAGATATATATATAATGGAATATTACACAGCCTTAAAAATGAAGGAGATTCTGTCACATGCTACAATATTGATGAGCCTTGAGGATATTATACTATGTGAATAAGCTGGACACAAAAAGACAAATACTGTATTGATTCCACTTACATGTTGTCCAATTCATAGAAAGAGAAATAATGGTATTTACTAGGGGCTGGGAAGAGTGAGGAAAAGGGAGCTGTTTAATGAGTACAGAATTGCAGCTTTGCAAAATGAAAAAGTTCCAGAGATCTGTCTCACAACAATGTGAATACACTTAACACTACTGAATGGTACACCAAAAATTGATTAAAATGATAAACTTGGCCAAGTGCTGTGGCACACGCCTATAATCTCTGCCACTTGGGAGGCCAGGGAAGGAAGATCACAAGTTCAAGGACAACCTCAGCAACTTAGTAAGGTTAGTCTCAAAAAAAAAAAAAAAAAAATTAAAAGGGTTGGAGATAGGGATGCAAGGATGGTTTAACATACGCAAATCAATAAATGTAATTCATCACATAAACAGAATTATGGATAAATATCACTTGGTCATCTCAATAGACACAGAGAAAGCCTTTGACAAAATTCAACACCCATTAGTGATAAAAACACTGAGGAAACTCGATATAGAAGGAGCCTACCTCAACACCATAAATGACAAGGACACACATACACAAAAAGTTAGTTTCACAGTAAATAGGAAAAAACTGAAAGCATTTCCTTTAAAATCTGGTACAAAACAAATGTCCACTCTCACCACTTATATTAATATAGTACTAGAAATTCTAGCCAGAGTAATTAGGCAAAAGAAGAAAATAAAAGTAACACAAATAGGAAAAGAAGAAGTCAAATTATCCTGTTTGCAGATGATATGATTCTATACCTAGAAGATCCAAAAAACTCCACTAGACGACTGTTAGAGCTAATAAACAATTCAGCAAAGTAGCAGGTTACAAAATCGACAAGCAAAACTCAATAGCTGGAGCTGGGGTTGTAGCTCTGTGGTAGAGTGCTTGCCTAGCCCATGTGAGGCACTGGGTTTGATCCTCACTGCTGGGGTTACCAGCACCCCGGCAGAACAGATTTCTGCTTGGAGGTGTGAACTAGCTGGGAAAAATTACAAGTCTGAGAACAATGAGATCAATAAGGAACAGAAGACAATGGACAGAAAATAGTTTTTTTCTTTGTTTTTGTTTTTTTTTTTGGGGGGGGCGGGTACTGGAGATTGAACTCAGGGGCACTCGACCACTGAGCCACATCCCCAAACCTATTTTGTGTTTTATGTAGACACAGGGTCTCACTGAGTTGCTTAGTGCCTTGCCATTGCTGTGGCTCTTGAACTCCCTGCGCCTGGCTCAGAAAATAGTTTTAAAAGTGGGGTGCCTGGTGGTTCTTCTAGCCCTGAATAGGAAATGGAACAAGGAAAAAGGCCCAAATTCTTTAATCCATCAAAGAAATACATCAAAAGGTTTCAATGTAGCCAGGCACAGTGGTGCACACCTGCAATCCCAGCACTTTGGGAGGCTGAGACAGGAGAATCGTGAGTTCAAAGCCAGCCTCAGCAATGGTGAGGCACTAAGCAACTCAGTGAGACCCTGTCTCTACATAAAACACAAAATAGGGCTGGGGATGTGGCTCAGTGGTCGAGTATCCCTGAGTTCAGTCCCTGGTACCAAAAAAAAAAAAAGGTTTCAATGTGGCAGGCTTCTTAAAGGAAAAGGGATAAAGATGGAAAAAACAAGTTGTTTGGGGCTAGGAAGGTTACGTCCACCTGGGGAGGGGGTTGCTGCATTTAAACCTTGGGCTGTGAGCTAAGCTAGAGTGTCAGCTTTAATCTGAGCAATCTGCAACTGGTGGATTCACAGCTCTCAGAAAAGCAACCCCCCTGCCTTGAGATGGCTCAAACAAACCTATAAATTCACACACGGCTTCTGACACTCAGCACCACATAAAAATAAACAAATAAAATTGGGCTGGGATTGTGGCTCAGCGGTAGAGCGCTTGCCTCATATGCGTGAGGCACTGAGTTCAATCCTCAGCACCACATTAAAAATAAATAAAATAAAGATATTGTGTCCATCTGCAACTAAAAAAAAATTTAAAAAAAAATAAAAATAAAAAAATAAACAAATAAAATAAAGGCATTGTGTCCATCTACAACTAAAACATATTTTTTAAAAAATAGCTTTCCTCTATGTCAACAATGATAAAGTAATCAAGGGGGAAAATCCCTTTCACGATAACCTCAAAAACAAAATAAAATAAAATAAAACAGGAAAAATCTAACCAAGGAGGTGAAAGCCTTTACAATGAAAACTATAGAACATTGAAGAAAGAAATCAAAGATCTCAAAAGATGGAAAGACCTCCCATGCTCATGAATAGGCAGAATTAGTACTGTTAAAATGGCCATTCCAGAAGCAATATACAGATTCAATGCAATCTCCATCAAAATACCAATGATATTGTTCACAACTAGAAAAAAACAGTCTTACAATTAATTTAGAAAAATAAAAGACCCAGAACAGTCAAAGCAATTTTTTTTGGTACTAGGGATTGAACCCAGGGGTACTCCACCACCGAGCCACATCCCCAGACCTATTTTGTGTTTTATGGAGAGACAGGGTCTCACTGAGTTGCTTAGCACCTCGCTGTTGCTGAGACTGGCTTTGAACTCACAATTCTCCTATCTCAGCCTCCCAAAGTGCTGGGATTACAAGGCGTGCACCACCGTGCCCAGTTCAAAGCAATTCTTTTTTTTTTTTTTTTTAACTTTTTTTTTAGTTGTTGATGGATTTTTATTTTATTCATTTTTTATTATTTATATGTGGTGCTGAGGCTCAAATCCAGTGCCTCAAGCATGCTAGATGAGCACTCTACCACTGAGCTACAGCTCCAGGCCTCAAAGCAATTCTTAATCAAAAAACAATGCTGGAGACACCACAATATCTGCCTTCAAATTATACAACAGAGCTGATACTGGCATAAAAACAGACACATAGACCAATGGTACAGAATAGAAGACACAGAGACAACCCCACACATCCACAGTCATCTGATCCTTAACAAAGGTGTCAAAAACATACATTGGAGAAAAGACAGCCTCTTTAATAAATGGTGCTGGGAGAACTGGTTATCCATGTGTAGAAGAATAAAACTAGAACCTTCTCTTTCACTCTGCACAAAAATCAACTCAAAATGGATCAAAAACCTAGGAATTAGACCAGAAACTAGGCAACTCCTAGAAGGAAATACAGAGTCAACACCCCAGCACACAGGCATGAGCAATGACTTTCTCAATAGGACCGCTAAAGCTCCGGAAGTAATGCCAAGAGTTCATAGATTTCTTCACAGCAAAGGAAAACAAGCATGTGAAGAGAGAACCTACAGAATGGGAGAGAAACCTTTGCTAGCTACACTTCTGACAGAGGATTAATATCTAAAATACATAAAGAATTCGAAAAATGTAACACCAAAAAGCCAAATAATCCAATTAATAAATGGGCAGATGAATGAAATAGACACTTCACAAAAAGAAATATAAATGGCCTACAAGTATATGAAAAAAATGCTCAACATCATTAGAAATTAGGGAAATGCAAATCAAAATTACACTGAGATTTTATCTCACACCAGTCAGAATGGTAGTCATCCCGATTACAAACAATAAAAAATGCTGGAGAGGATGTGGAAAAAAAGGAACACTTTCACACTGTTGGTGATATCGTGAAGTAGTACAATGACTAGGGAAATCAGCATAGAGGTTCCTCAAAGACTAGACCTGGAACCACCATACGACCTAGCTATCCCACTAGGTCATATGGTATTTATCTTGAAGAATTAAAGTCAGCATACTATAGTGACACATGTATACCTATGTTTATAGCAGCACAATTCACAATAGCCAAACTGGAACCAGGCTAGGTGTCCATCCACAGATGAATGGATAAAGAAATGTGATATATACACACAATGGAATTTTATTCAGTCATAAAGAAAAATGAAATTACATAATTTCAAGAAAATGGATAGAACTTGAGACCATTATGTTAAATGAAATCAGCCAAAGTCAGAAAGTCAAGGGTCATGTTTTTTCTCATATGTGGAAGCTAGAGAGGAAAAAGGAAAAGAAAGGTGAGGGGTGATCTCATGAAAATAAAGGTATCAGTACAGGAAAGACACCAAGGGGTGAGAGGAGGGAAGGGAGGAGGAAAGCTCTGGGGAGGGATACTGACCAAATTATATTACTATATTGTGTGCATATACAAATATGTAATGACAAATCCCACCATTATGTACTACTATGAAGTGCCAATAAAAAAAACATGTGCCCAAAAAAAACCAAAAACAAACAAACAATAGGCCGGGGACGTGGCTCAGTAGTAAAGTGTCCCTGAATTCAATCCCCAGTACCAAAAACAAAGCCAAACAAAAAATGTGGTAAAGTTTATGTTATTTATGGTATGCATCTTTACCACAATAAAAAAAAAATTTAAGATACACAAAAATAAGTGCTGGCAAGTATGTAAAGAAATTGGATCCTGGGGCTGGGGTTATGGCTCAGCGGTTGAGCGCTTGCCTTGCATAGGTGCTGGGTTCAATCCTCAGCACCACATAAAATAAATAAAGATATTGTGTTCATCTACAACTAAACAAAATATTTAAAAAAAGAAAAAAGAAAAAAAAGAAATTGGATCCTTATACATTGCTGGTGGAGATGTGAAATAGTACAACTGTTTGACAGTTCTTCAAAATACTAAACATAGAATTATCCTATGACCCAGCAATTCCATTCCTAGGGACATAACCAAGAGGAATGAAAACAAAGGTCCACACAAAAGTTTGTGTGTTTGTGTGTGTGTATATATATATATATATATATATGAATATATATTCAATATATATATATATTCATAGCAGCATTTTCATAATTGCCAAAAGCAGAAACAAATCAAATGTCCATCAACTGATGAATAAAATGTGGTATATACATACAATGGAATATTATTTGGCCATAAAAAGGAATGAAGTATTGCTACATGCTACAACCTAAATAAATCTTTAAAACATACTAGCTGGGCACAGTAGCACATGCCTGTAATCCCAGCAACTGGGGAGTGGAAGGCAGGAGAATCCCAAGTTCAAGGCCAGTTCTGGGTGAGACCCTGATTCAAAATTAAATAAAAAGAACAGGATGTAGCTCAATGGTAGAACACCCCTGCATCCACTCATCCTGTACCACACTTGCGTGACCCGGTCTCTTACACCCCAGTACCAAAGCCAAAACAAAAAACATACTTTATGCTAAATAAAAGATACTAGACACAAAAAGCAACATATTGTATGGCTCTCTATATATGGCATGTGCAGAATAGGCAAATCCATAGACAGAAAAAGTAGATTAGGGCAGGAATAGGATTGAGGAATTGCTACTAAAGAATATAGTTTTTGTCTTGTTTTGTTTTTTGTTTTGTTTTGTTTTGGTTTTTTGATATTGGGATTGAACTCAGGGGAACTCAACCACTGAACCACATGCCCAGCCCTATTTTGTATTTTATTTAGAGATAGGGAGGGTCTCACTGAGTTGCTTAGTGCCTTGCCTTGCTGAGGCTGTTTTTGAACTCACATTCTCCTGTCTCAGCCTCCCAAGCTGCTGGGATTACAGGTGTGCACCACCACGCCCAGTTTAGATTTTCTTTTTGAGATGATGAAAACATCCTAGAATTAAATGGTGATGATTAAATGCATTTTGTGAATACACTAAAAACCACAAGTTGTATACTACAAGGTCTAATTTTTACAAGTTAAGTATATCTCATGGTTTCATTTAATGTTAAAATAAAGATAAATCAGTGGATACAGGGAAAGTCACGGGGCAGAGAGTAACCTTGACTATGACCATCTCTTCTCATCCTCTGGAAAGACGATGAAGTCAGGGTACATGCTCTAATATCATTTTCTTATCTTAAATCACAAAAATTCTAAAATGTTAAAGTTTATCTTAGAAGAAAAATGGGAAAGAAACCATAATTTCATCAAATAACAGAACAGCTATTTCCTTTTTCCACATAATGGCTGATTGGTGGTGACTTTTTCACAAACATGACTATAATAAGAATGTGCATTAAAGGTGTTAAGGTCTTCTCCAGGTGTGGTAACGCATGTCTGTAATCCCAGCGGCTCAGGAGGTTGAGGCAGGAGGATCACAAGTTCAAAGCCAGCCTCAGTAAAAGCAAGGTGCTAAGCAACTCAGTGAGACCCTGTCTCCAAATAAAATATAACTGCACAGCCTTCCCTGTGATTTCTCAGAATCTTCAGATTCTAGGCGGGCACAGTGGCGCTCGCCTGTAGTCCCAGCACTTAGGGAGGCTGAGACAGGAGAATCGCGAGTTCAAAGCCAGCCTCAGCAATGGTGAGGCGCTAAGCAACTCAGGTTACATAAAACACAAAATAGGGCTGGGGAAGTGGCCATAAAACTCAAAATAGGGTTCTACATAAAACACAAAATAGGGCTGGGGAAGTGACTCAGTGGTCGAGTGCTCCTGAGTTCAATCTCCAGTACCAAAAAAAAAAAAAGAATCTCTAGATTCTAAGTCTAGATTCCAAAGAGGGTCTGGGCTCCCGCTTCCTCACCTTGGCTAACATCCCATGAACCACCTGAAGTTGGTCCCTCAAGATGCTTCCCCTAGTGGTGTCCTTGGGAAAATGCTGCCCCCCACCACCATGGGTTTGGGGACGTTGACTCTGAAATAAATCAATGAGGAACCCTAAAAAACAAAATAAACAAAAACCCATTCACAAACTTCAAGTATGGTGGGGTGAGGGAACAGTACAGCTCAGTGGGAAAAACATAATGTAGTGACTAAAATTGTAGGTGCTGGTATATACAGAGCTGCTGCACATTTCACTGGGTTCATATTGACCAGCTCTATGATATTAGCCAAATCACTCAACCTCTCTGAGCCTTAATTTCCTCATTTATAAAATAGAGTTACTACTAGTATCTCACAGGCTGGATGTGGTGGTGCATGCCTGTAATCCCAGAGGCTCAGGAGGCTGAGGCAGGAGCATCGTGAGTTCAAAACCAGCCTCAGCAACTTGGCAAGGCCCTAAGCAATTTAGTGTGACCTTGTCTCTAAGTAAAGTTTTAAAAAGGGCTGGGAATGTGGCTCAGTTGGTTAAACACCTCTGGGTTCAATCCCCAGTTTAAAAAAAAGAAATCAGTATTTCACAGGGGTTTGGTGAGAATCACCTTAGTCGACGTGTTCAACGTGTTTAGTTCAACAAAAAGACTGTTATTAAGAGCCAAGGACACATTTTTAAAAAGAATCACCTTCAGACTGGGGGTGTAGCTCAGGGGTCGAGTGCTTGCCTAGAGTGAATACTTACTACAAACATGGCCCAGGGTTTAATTTCTAGCACCCACCTCACAAAAAAAGTCATCTCTAACCTACCCACCCACACCTTTCTCTATTTATCTACACAGTGAACTCATAAGGTGATTATCAGTTTCAGATGGCAATGTATTTAGTTTTCTATGGATATGGACAAGAGACAACCCAAATATCTAATAAACAATAGGACCCAGGAGACATCTCCTGAGTAAATGAATAAAATGAGCCTCAAATTCCTTTGCTTAAATTAAAAGGATTCCTTTCCCCTTTTCCTGGTTATAAAAGCAGTAGATTTTTTAAAGTACTAATTATTTTAAAACTTCAAAAAATTATACGCACACACCATCATAGAAAACTGAAGACTAAAGAGAATTTGTTCAAAAAAAAATGGGGAGGGGGAATTATGTAGTCTCACCACCCAAATAGCAATTTAATATTTTGGCATGTTTCTTTTTTTCTTTTTTAATTTTTTTTAGATGGACACAATGTCTTTATTTTATTGCTCTGTATGTGGTGCTGAGGATCGAACCCAGGGCCTCACGCATGCAAGGCAAGCGCTCTACCGCTGAGCCACAACCCCAGGCCAGCATGTTTCTTTTTTATTATTTTTATATGGTGGAGCTAATTTTAATCTTTATATAATTCAATATTCTACATTTTTTACTTGGCATATTGTAATCTTTCATTTAATATATCTCATAAAAGCTTCAATATATGAATAATATTCTATTACATGAGAATATTTAATCATTTCCCCATTGCTGAATTTTAAGTGTGTTTCTGATTTTTATTGCAAATTATATAAGTTTCAGAAACATATATATGTGCACGTGTCTATTTACGTCATATATGTTTCTGCTGGGATAGCTCATAAAAAAATAGAAACATGTATGTGGTGGGGGCCTTTGGCCTTTGGAGGTGGGCCTATTGGGGGGAGGGGGCAAGAACTTGTACTCTGATGCTGCATATCCCTTTATGTTTTCTATTTGTGTATTTGTGTTTTTGAGTACTGTGAATTGCCCAGGGATGCTTTACTACTGAGCTAAATTGTTATGGTTTCTATATGAGGTGTCCCCCAAAAGCTCATGTGTGAGACAATGCAAGAATATTCACAGGTGAAGTGATTAGATTGTGAGAGTCATAACCTGTGGATTAACTGGGTGATAACTGTAGGCAGGTCGAGTGAAGCTGGAAGAAGTAGGACACTGGGTTTGTATTTTGTCCCTGGCCAACAGAACTCTCTCTGCTTCCTGCCTGCCACATCCCAAGCTGCTTTCCCCAACCATGCCCTTCCAAAATGAATTTCTGCCTCATCTTGGGCTCAAAACTATGGCACTGGCTGACCATAGACTGAACCTCTGAAACCATGAGCCAAAATAAACTTTTCCTTCTCTAAGTTGTTCTTGTCAGGTCTTTTGGTCATAGCTGACACAAACTGACTAAAACACATATCCCCAGCTCTCTGCATTTTTAATTTTGAGACAGGGTTTCACTAAGTTGCTGAAGGCCTTGCTAAGTTGCTGAGGCTGCCCTTGAACTTGCCATCTTCCTGCCATGGTCTCTGTAGTCATTTGGATTATAGATATGCACCACCATGCTGGCCCTTTATAGTTTTAAAATGAATTACTTTTTATTGAAAAATTATACTTGTATACATATACAGGGTACAATGTAAGGCTTTTTTTTTTTTTTTTTTGGTACCGGGGATTGAACTCCGGGGTACTCTACCACTGAGCCACATCCCCAGCTCTATTTTCTGTTTTATTTAGAGACAGGGTCTCACTGAGGTGCTTAGCACCTCACCCTTGCTGAGGCTGGCTTTGAACTTGCAATTTTCCTGTCTCATCCTCCCAAAGTGCTGGGATTACAGGCGTGCACCACGGTGCCTGGCTCAGTGTAAGGTTTTGATATATTTATATAATGTGGAATGATTAAATCATCATAGTTATTTATTGTTTAAGCCTTAACAGTAAGCAAGGAACACTTATAATTAAATGTTCAACCAGAGGAAGAATTAGAAGAGAAAAAGGGATGGAGATAGGGAGGGAAGAAGGTAAAGGAGGGAAGAAGGGAGAAAGGAAGGAAGGAAAGAAATCACTTGTGCCAATACATTTGTAGAGAGCCTGAGAGATCAAGAGCCAGGGAAGCAAGTAAACAATATGTCTCCTTATATTTTTTGTAGGACAAGGAAAAGTACAAACCTATAAATAAGAAAGGAGGTATATTTGAGATTTAATTTTTCCAAGCAAAGAGGGAAACAGCAAACGGCAAACTATTGCAGCTCAACTTACTGATCGATTTTAGATTCTGTGGTGTTTCCATTTCTGTCTCTCAATTCGATTGTAATAGACCCTCTTCTGATGTTCTTGTTCCAAGATATAATGTCCACAAAGTAATGATACACTGCAGAACAGGGAGAGAACACAACAAGAGAGAGGTAGCCCTGACCGCTCCCCTGGAGAGCCGACTCCTGAAGCCCAACATCCCCAATAGTTGAGTCTCCTTTTCTCTTCCTCTGAAATTTCTCTGCAAAGACCTAGGGCAGAATTTTCTATCGTTCTTTTTTCATCTCTTTGGCAGAGATGGCATGAGTGACAGCAGAGTTCACTGGGATCCAGTCACAATGTTCAGGCATCTCAAGTTCCCGCAGAATGGACTGAGGTCTCCTGGCCTATGGCTAAGTCAGACTGGTTCACTTCCGTTCCTGCCCATTGCCATTTGGAGATACTCCATGGCCGACAAGGTCTTACACAATTTGGGTCATGTCCACTACCTAGGTGGCGCACCCTGAAGTCTCCTTGCCAGCCCTGGCACACCACCAACACCCCCTGGACTACCAAGCTCTCTCTTGCTCTTGGGCCTTCCCTGCCTCGACATCTTGTGTGTGTGTGTGTGTGTGTGTGTGTGTGTGGTACTGGGGATTGAACCCAGGGCCTTGTGTGTGCAAGGCAAGCACTCTATCAACTGAGCTAATCCCCAGCCCGCCTAGACATCCTTGACGGCCCATTATGCCAAGCTATCCTTTGGGTTTCAGCTGAGTGTCATTTCCTCCAGGAGAACTTCCCTGGCCCTCAGACTAAGTCAGTTCTCCTTTCTTTGAGTCCCTGCCGTGCTCTGGACTCCCTCCATCATTACCCATCATGCTCCACTGTACATACAAAGTGAAAAAAAGTGGTAAAAATGAGTACATCTATATACATATTGCTTGAATAATATCTTGTGGGCTAAAAAACAAGATAAAGGGCTGGGGTTGGGGCTCAGTGGTAGAGTGCTTGCCTCACATGTGTGAGGCACTGGGTTCAGTTCTCAGCTCCACATATAAATGAATGAATAAAGTCCATCAACAACTAAAAAAAAATTTTTTAAAGATAGAACTAAAATATACCACAACAAGGGATGATTATTACTTTTTATAATCCCAGCAGTAAACTTTATAAGCACCCAATAATTTCTCATGGACTAATGATACATACAATAATTTCTCATGATAAATGAACAATTTTTTTTCTTACTATTTGCTTCTCAGGGTCAAGTGTGTTTGGAAAAGATAGGTGTCCCTATGTGACAGTCAGATTTGCTCTCTCTTGGTCAGACTTGCAAGGAAAGTGAAAGAGACTCAGGGAGATGATGGTCCCATGAAGATAAGGCCAGCTCAGGAGTAGTCATTTCATGGTCTTTATTGCTCAGGGGCTTGCCCCATACAGACCAGGCAGATGTCCAATCCTGGGCTGCCATGTATGGCTCCAAAGGAAGAGGGAAACCCAGGGATCTGCCACATCTTTTAGAACAGTTGCTCCCAAGAAAAATGAAAAGGAGTACAAGATAACAAGAAAGAGCCAGACATGGTGGTACATGCCTATAATCCCAATCCCAGCACTCTGGGAGGCTGATATAGGAGAATCATGAGTTCGAAGCCAGCCTCAGCAATAGCGAGGTGCTCAGCAACTCAGTGAGACTCTGTCTCTACATAAAACACAAAATAAGACTGGAGATGTGGCTCAGTGGTCAAGTACCCCTGATTTCAATCCCTGATACCAAAAAAAAAAAAAAAAAAAAGATAGCAAGAAAGGCCAGGCATGGAGGCACATGCCTATAATTCCAGCAGCTTGAAAGCCAGCCTCAGCAATTTAGCAAGGCCAACTTAGACCCTGCCTCAAAATTTTAAGAAAGAGTGTGCTGGGGATCTGGCTCAGCTCAGTAGTTGAGCATCCCTGAGTTCAATACCCCATACCAAGCAACAACAAAAGGAAAAAGATTGCAAGAAAGGCATACATCTTCCCAGGCAAATCCTGACTGCATATCGGAGTATTTAATCAACTGCTATCCTAATGAGCTCCCATCTGGAACATTCAACCTCTTGATGTTTTGAGTTTGTCATGGTTGCTATAGAGCTGGGACTGACTCATAGATGTGCCTGCCACTTGAATTTTCCTAGCCCCAACTTCATGTCTCTTGAGGAATCAAACAATTCCCAGAAGAGCTTGGTGATTACCATGGCCACCGGTGATAGTAGCAACACTGATTTATTGATATTTTACCTAATAGTCCAGAAGATAGGCATTATTATCTCCATTTAGCCAACCAAGACCCTGAGACCCACAGAGCTTAGAAGACTTGACCAAGGTCTCACAACTATCCTGTGACAGAATCAGGATTCAACCTAGGCTCTTCCAGCTCCAAACTCCAAACTTTACCATGGCCTTCATTTGCCAAAAAGCAGCCAGGAAGTTGAGACTCAACCATCCCCACAATAAAAGGATGAGTCAAAAATGGTTCAGCACTCACTGCAGAATGGCTCCTTCTCAGCTGTGTCAAAGAACGCCTTAGTCATCGGAGGATCTTTCTGCTTTAAGTAGTCTTTCAAATTGTCAGCATAATAGCCTATAAAACAAGTTGGAAAAACCTGACATGAACATGTGTTTTGTGAATATGAAAGCAGTGGGCACACTGAGGTGCCTGCAGCCACCACCGAGATGACCTTCCTCCACCATGGTGAGGACGGCAGGGCCTCCACGACAGTGGCACCCCAGGGACCACCATTCCTGCTGGTTGTCTCCATCCCTAAGAGCTGGGGTGCAAAAGGACCCTGCAATAGTTTTTACCCCTTTGCTGGTTCTCTGTTAACCTGGTAGGGGGATGGAGAGCAGCACATTGTTTTGGACTAAAAACAGGGCTGATGTTTTTCAGTGATACATTCATTTTCTACATTAAAACAGATTTAGGTTTAGACCTAAAATAGCATCACTATTGCAAAGCAAGGTGCTTTTTATTTTCCATTTTTTTGGGGGGGTTGGGGGTGCTTGAAATGGAACCCAGGGCTCATGCATGCTAAGCACATGCTCTACCACTGAGCTGCACCTCCAGACCCTGGGCTTTCTTGAAAACTTTTTATTATTAAATCACTAAGTTGTATAAAATGTGGGCTTACCAATAAAGTATGTCACCAAGCAGGCGAATGTCTCTGTTTATATCTATGCCTGCAGGAGACAAGGTTGGGTGCTGTCCTATGACCTCTTTCTCTCCTCTGTCCTCACTGCCAGAAAATGGCTTCCAGACTCTGGCTTAATTGCCAGGGAATAGGACACAGACACTGGTATTCGAGAAAAACAAAAACAAAAATTCCCTCAGTGATTCTAATATACAATCAGGGTTGAGAATCCCTATGTATAGCATGCCCTGCTGTTAGCTAGGATTTTTTTCCTTTTGGGAAAAATCAGAAATTCCTCATGGCCATCTAGTTTCAAAGTCTTAACTACCTAGTATATTTCCCCCAACCTGTAGCAAGCATCCAGGCAGTATCCACGGCATCTTTGACCCAACCCCAGCCCTGTATGCACACAAGAGCTAAAGGGTAGAGTGAGGGTATACCCCCCACCCCAAACCCTGTAGTGGGAATTGAACTAGGGGCACTCTACCACAAAGCTACATCTCCGGCTCTTTTTACATGTTATTTTGAGGCAGGATTTCACTAAGTTTCCCAGTCTGGCCTTGAACTTGCAATCTTCTGCTTCAATCTCCCAAGTAGTTGGGATTACAGATGTGTGCCACCATGCCCGGCTGCCACTAAGGGCATTTATGGACACTAGTTAAAAGGGATCGCTCAACAGAGAGTCTCTGGCTCTCTGTGGACCCTCACCCAAGCAGAGAGGTTGTGTGCACAGAGAGGGTGTTCCAGTCCTCACAGGAGCAGCTATATAATGTGGCTGTACTCTGAGTAGGCTGTGCTACCTGCTGGATGGAATCTTACATAGATTTTTCTTGTAACACTTTTGTAATTAGGAGACTAGAAAATTGGCTAGGAAAAAAAAAGCTGCCTAGATTGTTTTTTGATTTTTTTCTGGTTTTATAAAACAATTTTGGAGCCCATTTTTTGATCGCAAAATAGTTCTGGGATTTGTAACAACAATTTGTACCAAAGCAGAGGGAGAAACTGCTTTGGACCTACCCAGGACGGGGCAGGACTGCTCTTGTGTGCTGCAGCTGGTGCACTTGCCGTTCCTGTAGTCCCGGTAGGAGTCACAGATATATGCGGTAATCTCACAGTCCTTTCTCAGGGAAGCCAGGTACAGGTACACAGACCTCTGGTGGTCACACTTGAAATATTGCATTCCTTAGTTGGAAAGAGAGTGATTCAAAGGCAGAGCAGCAGAAGTATTTAATAGGACATCACATACTTTACACTCACAATTTCTCCTGCACTACTCTAAAAGCTCCAGTGTACTTGATCCCATTTAATCCTTACAAAAAGCCATAAATAAGGATTCATGCTGGCAAGTGGCAGGAGAAAAGATTACATTAAATTAAGGCTGTGACAGGAGTTAAAGCAAACATACTTTCATTAAATTCCTTGGGGTTAGGGTAGTAGGTAGAACATGTGCCTACCTTGCGTAAGGCCCTGGGTACCATCCCCAGCAGGCAAAAAACAAACAAAAGCAAAAACCAAAAATTCAATGTTAAATATAACCATTAGATCTAATCATGTATAGTCTTTTATCTTGACTGACTTGACGCTGCTTCTCCCAAAAAAAGCATTTTGCATATTTCATTTACTGTTGTAGCTTTAAATCTTAGAACAGAGCCAGGCACATGACAGATTAGTACCAAATACTTGGAAGTGCAATCTCCAGCAGTTCTGCTGTACACTGAAACCCTTCTGTCTTTTTTGTTTTGTTTTGTTTTTTCTTTCAGTGTTGGGGATTGCATCCACAGCCTCACGCATGGTAGACAAGAGCTCTACCACTGAGCTACATCCCCAGCCCTTTCTTTTTCCTTTTCTTTTCTGTTTTTGTGTTTTGGATGGAATCCCATTATGTCCTCAGACCAGCTCCAAATTCATGGACTTAAGCCATCCTCCTGCCTCAGCCTCCTGAGTAGCTGAGACTACAGGTGCACACCACCACATCCAGCCTTCTGCCTCATTTCTGCTCAAGGTTTTAACTAAAAATCTGATTATTATGGGTTCCTTCAATCTAGTATTGGTCAGTACTAATAATACCAATGACTGCAAAGGCAAGGGCAAGAGTGTAGTTTTGATTACTGCTGCATTTTTCATTATGTCAAAAGCAACAGGGTCAGGTTGGGGTTCTGGCTCAGTGACAAACTGCTTACCTGGCACATGGGAGTCACTGGCTTCAATTCTCAGCACTGCATAATTAATAGATAAATAAATAAATAAAATAAAGGTATTGTGTAAAAACAAAAAAGAATCATTAAAAAAAAAAAGGCAACAGGGCCTGGTAGTAGACAGAGACCAGGCAGGCAACCAAGGGACACATGGTGGACAACTACTAGATGTTAGGAGTCATTGAAAAATACAACTACTCAATGGTTCTAAAATGCCACTTTTATGGCTAGAGGCATAACTCAGTGTAGAGTGTATAGTGAGCATGCACAAGGGCCTGGATTTAACCCCCAGCACTACCACCACCACCAAAAAAAGCGATTTCTGGACTGGTACTGGTCTGTGATGACATTTTCAGGTTAAAAAAAAAAGTATTCTATCCAAGTGTGGTGGTGCACACCTGTAATCCAAGCTACTCAGGAGGCTGAGGCAGGAGAATCACAAGTTTGAGGCCAGCCTGGGCAACTTAGTGAGACCCTGTCCCAAAATAAAATAAAAAGGTCTGGGCATTAATCTTAGTGGTAGAGCATTTGCCTAGCATGTACAAGGCCTCAGGTTTAATTACCAGTAAAAGTATTCTTCATTTTATGAAATGATAGTGATAACTGAGATTTTTTTGTGGTTTAAAATTTTTTGTTCAGATCTCTAGCAATTAGAGAAATGCAAATCTAAACTACACTGACATTCCATCTAACTCCAGTCAGAATGGCAGTTATGAAGAACACAAGGAACAATAAATGTTGGTGAGGATATGGGGAGAAAGATACTCTCATTCATTGTTGATGGGACTACAAATTGGTGCAACCACTCTGGAAAGCAGTATGGAGATTCCTTAGAAAACTTGGAGTGGAACTACCATTCGACACAGCTATCCCACTCCTCAGTCTAGATCCAAAGGAATTAAAAACAGTATACTATAGTGATGCAGCCACATCCATGTTTATAGCAGCTCAACTCACAATAGCCAAACTATGGAACTAACCTAGGTGTCCTTCAATGGATGAATGGATGAAGAAAATGTGGTATATATACACAATAGAATATTACTCAGCCATAAAGACACATAGAATTATGGCATTGGCCAGTAAATGGATGAAACTGGAAAATATCATGCTAAGTGAATTAATCCAATCCCAAAAATCCAAAGGCCAAATATTCTCTCTGATTTGTGGATGCTAGCCCCAAACAAGGGAGGTTAAGGAGGGGAATAATAGAAAAAGATTAGACAGAACAGGGAGTAACTGAGGGAGAGAGGAGGAGGTGAAAAGGAAGGACAGTAGAATTAATTGGTCATATCTTTTCTAACCTTGTATTTGTATACATGACCAGGGTAACTCCACATTATGTACGACCACAAGAGTGGGAACCTAATAGAATGTTATACTTTATGTATGCATATTCTGCAAAAATATATTCTACTGTCATGTATAACTAACAATAAAAAAAAAAAAAATAAAGCCAGGCATGGTGGTGCACACCTGTAATACCAGCAGCTCTAGAGGCTGAGGCAAGAGGAGCACAAGTTCAAAGCCAGCCTCAGCAATAGCAAGACCCTAAGCAACTCAGTGAGACAGACCCTGTCTCTAAATAAAATACAAAAAAGGGCTAGGGATTTGGCTAAGTGGTTGAGTGCCCTTGAGTTCAATCCCTGGTACCCCCAAAATAAATTTTTTGCTTACTTGGCAAGTTAAGTATCCCAACTTTGTTTCAAATATTTTAAAACCAGAAATCTATAAGGGCTGGGATTGTGGCTCAGTAGTACAGCGCTTGCCTCGCATGCATGAGGTACTGGGTTCAATCCTCAGCACCACATAAAAATAAATAAAATAAAGATGTTGTATGCATCTACAACTAAAAAAACCAGAAATCTATACATTTTATAATTACTGATATAAAACAAAATCAGAAATACTATAGTGGGTAATAACAATGTAAGTGCTTTATATAACATGTTGCTAGCTCCCACAATATTGTAAGTAGGCAATATTAGCCTCATTTTGAGGATGCGAAAGCTGAGGCACTGAAAACCTGCTAATAGGGCAGAGCTGGAATTCTGCCACCTCTGGTCTTCGTGGCTCTCAGATCTATCTGTTGCACTACTACTGAAGTTCTCAAAATACCGTCTCCAGACCAGCAGCATTCGCATCACCTGGGAACTTATCAGAAATGGAAATTATTGGTACTTTCCCTTGAGAGGCTTGCAGTTGTTTGCAATCTATGGTTTGGTTTGGTGCTGGGACTGAACACAAGGCCTTGCACTTGCCAATGCCCTCTGTGTTTTAACAAGCCTTCCACATGATTCTGATGCACACTGAAGTTTGAGAACCACTGCTGTGCTGTAGAATAGAAGAGGACGGGAGTGTTCGTGGCAGAGCAGAGGGGACGAGGGTGGGGGGTGGCACACAGCCTTAAATCTTAATCAAGGACTGAGGTGCTGTAGTTCTTGGTGATACATTAGCTGGACCACAGGATGAATTCATCTTCTATCTTATCAAAAGCCCAACAGCAGGGGGTATTGTGTGAAAACGCTCTGCATGGTGAGCCTGCAATGATCACCACTACAGAGGGCCAAGGAAACAGGATCAGCTGATATAAAAGGACAGAAGGGAATCAAGAGTTATCTGAGGAGGGCTGGAGGTATAGCTCAGTGGGAGAGTGCTTGCCTAGCATGCAGGAGGCCCTAGGTTCAATTCCCCACATACACGTCACACACTGCAAACACACATCCCTCTGAGGAGAAAGACCGCAAAAGAAAATAGATGAGCCTGGGCTGTAAATCCTCCCACGAGCATCTCCTCCCTGGAACTGACCTCAGCTATAAGTGGGCACCAAAGGACAGCAGCTTCATGGAAGTGGGTCATTCAAGAGTGAAGACTCCCTAAACAGGTCTGGGCTGTTGGGTGGAGTCCAGGGTGTACAGAATCAATTAGATCAGAATCCATCCTTTCCACTGTCAAGGTGAATTCTGAACTCAGAAATACAGATAAAATATTTAAGGGAAAAAAAAAGTGTGAAATGAAAATCAGATGACCTATGACCCAGCCTGAGGGGAGGTACATTTAGAGAAACCTCAAAAGAGCAACCATGGAAAGACCAGCCAGAGGACATCACCTGATGACACAGAAGCAGGAAGGGGAGAGTTTTAAGTGCAGACTTAGTGGAACCAGAAGCTGGAGACTTATAGAAAGCTGACACTGGGTAAAGGACCCCGGGCATCTGGTGATTGGGAGGCTGCTGGTGAACTTAAAGAAGTCACCTCCATCAAAGCAGGTGGGTAGAAAGTGAGGAGGTGGAGGTTAGCATGAAGGACAGTGAGGAGAGGGAAACAGAAATGAAGACCCTCATTGTATGGATTTGTCACTGAAAAGGAGGAGAAAATTTCAGTGGTGCTAAGAGATTCCCTACAGGTTTACAACAGCAACAAGTCAAAGGCAGAGGAAAGAAGCCACTGGAAAAGGAACAAGCACAGACACTGGGAAAATAAGACATCAGGGAGTAACTGGTAGGGGAAGCTCCCAAGGAGGGCAAGCAGAGGCGAGCGTGTCAGAAAGGGATGGGGATGCCTCTACCCTGGGTCAGGAGGAAGAATGATGGTCAACACCGGCCTTAGGAACTCAGATGAAGATGGATAAAATGGCTGTCTCAGGTGGGATGAAAGTCAAATCTAGCTTACTTCTAAGAGGTGAGGGTTTGTAGATAGGAAATATTTGGAATAGATGCATGAGGAGTGATCCTAGGAAGTCCACCAAGGACTTGAGCAAGAGGCAAGCTTGCTCAGACTTTGAACTCTATGAATACAGCTTCTCCAGCAATGTTCCTGAGCAAAGATGGGACTGCCATGGCAAAGATCTAAGGGCCTGGGGATGCACAAGACATTCATGATAGCAGCCAAGCTGCAGGGCTCTGTTGCTGCTGCAAGAGTGAAGTGAGAGGGACTAAATGATAGGAGGGGACACTGGAAGGCATGAATGGACAAGAAGGGGTTAGAGGCAGGACTCGAGTTAGCTCCCAAGGGGTGCCAGGTTGTGTGATGGCAAGACAGGAGATTGAAGAGACACAGAGACGGGTGTCAGAAGAGATGAAGAGGATAAACTACTGATATCACTCAAAACAGAGGACTTAGCCCGGCATGGTGGCTCACACCTCTAATCTCAGCACTTAGGGAGGCTGAGACAGGAGAATCCCGAGTTCAAAGCCAGCCTCAGCAACGGCGAGGCACTAAGCAACTCAGTGAGACCCTGTCTCTACATAAAACACAAAATAGGGCTGGGGATGTGGCTCAGTGGTCAAATGTCCCTGAGTTCAATCCCTGGTACCAAAAAAAAAAAAAAAAAATACAGAGGACTGAGTTCCACAAAAGGGCAATCAATGTAAGAATGTAAGGATCCAAATAGGAAACAGTAAACCCCATGAAAAGAGGAGCTGTGGTTGCAAGTGGTTTGGGGAGACACTGGGTGCTGCATCAGATTAGAACATTTTCTATTCCTCCAGAGTCCACTTTTGCCCATATAAGAGATAGGTGAAGAACAAAGAGACATCAACTGGCGTAAAAAGGAAGAAGCATGGGGCTGGCATGGGCCAAGCTGGGCTAGAGTAAAACCTAAGAAGCCAATACTTATTTATTGTTCCTGGAACTTCCTTTTGCAGGAACAATGGAGTTGGGCTGGGGGTGTAGCTCAATGGTAGAGCGAGTTCAATCCCCTGCACCACGAGGAAAAAAAAGTCACAGAGAAACAATGGAGTTAATGACAATACAGGGGATGTCCTTTAAGAGCAAAGCACATTTTCTTTGGCTGCTTGTGGATACAGTTACACTATCTCACAGGATGGAATTTGAACCTCACTATGAAACAACATGGATAGGCCCGCTTATGCCATTTCAGCCAGATCACTTTCAAACACCATATCAACAGGCGGGGGCCATATACAACTACTTTTACATGCCAAGACCATTCTTTTTCTAGAATCATTTCCGTGGTTGACTTTCTCTAGCAGCGATGACATATATACTTAGAGCACTAAGAGGTTGGACTTTAAAATCTGTCCTCCACCTCACTTTCTTTATTAAGTTGTAGATGGACACAATACCATCGATTTATGTGTGTATGTATGTATGTATGTATGTCTGTGTGTATGTTTATGTGGTGCTGAGGATCCAACCCGTTGCTTCACACATGCTAGGCAAGTGCTTCACCACTGAGCTACAACCCCAGCCCCTCACTTTTGTTGTTGTTGTTCTTTTTAGTTATATATGACAGTAGAGTATTTTTACACAATACCTTTATTTTTATTTATTTATTTGTTTGTTTGTTTACTTTGTGTGGTGCTGAGGATCAAACCCAGTGCCTCACACATGCTAAGCAAGTGTTCTACCACTGAGCCACAACCTCAGCCCAGTGGAGTGTATTTTGACATATTTATACAAATATGGAGTCTATCTTATTCTAATGAGGATCCCAGTCTTGTGGTTGTACATGATGTGGAGATTCACTGTGGTGTATTTATGTAGGAACATAGGAGAAAGTTATGTCAGATTCATTCCACTGTCTTTCCTATTTCTGTCCCCCTCCCTTTCCTTCATTCTTCTTTGTCTAATCTACTCAACTTCTATTCTTCCCCTCCCCCACCCCTTCTGTGGGTTAGCATACATATATCAGAGAGAACATTTGACCTTTGGTTTTTTTGGGATTCGGTTATTTTGCTTAGCATAATAGTCTCCAGATCCATCCATTTTCTGGCAAATGTCATAAAGTCATTCTTTTTTATGACAAATATTCCATTGTGTATATATACCACATTTTCTTTACCCATTCATCTGTTGTGGGGCACCTGGGTTGGCTCCATAGCTTAACTATTGTGAATTGAGCTGCTATAAACATTGATCTCCCATCTCACTTTTAATGTTGCCTTCCAACTCCCTATTTTTGGGTTTATTTCTGTGTTTGTTATTTGTTTTTTGTTTTGTTTTGTTTTGTTTTTGTTTTGGGTACCAGGGATTGAACTCAGGGGCATTCGACCACTGAGTCACATCCCCGGCCCCATTTTGTATTTTATTTAGAGAAAGGGTTTCACTGAGTTGCTTAGTGCCTCGCTTTTGCTGAAGCTGGCTTTGAACTTGTGATCCTCCTGCCTCAGCCTCCCTAGCAGCTGGGATTACAGGCATGCACCACTGTGCCTGGCTCCTATTTTTCTTTGAGGAGGTGAGTTTGCAATTTATAATTTATATTTAAATGGCCACTATCTTCTCAGAAAAAAATTTGTTTTCTATTCAAAACTACTCTGTGAAGTTAATATCAGATTTTTTTAAATGTGCTTTCAATCCACAATTTTACATAATAGAAAGTATCTGCACTTACCTCCAAATATCGTTTGGGGGCAACCAGGTTGATCCAATCCTCCATTTGGATAGAAGTCTATGTTTCCTAGTGGTTCCTTGTAGCCCAGTGCTAAAAGAGAACACACTATGCTTTCATAATGCTTTGACTTGCTCACCTCTCATAGCTAACTTGCCTGCCAGATATAGGCAAGATTCGTATGATTATTATTATTGCTATATAATAATTGTTATACTCATGTAAGTGTTTTGCCTAAAGTTACCCAGTTAGTTAGAAAGCAAGAAGTAAATTCCACTATCATCTATTCCATTATAAAGTGAGTGGGCAAATGGGGATGGAATTTAATTCCACTATTTCTAAAAACATAGGGATTTTGGTTACTCGTTCACTGCAAGGCTCATAAAATCATATATTTTTTTCCTTACATTTGGCTGGGACCCTCCAATTTTCATAAGCTTCCTGAGCCTCAAATTTGCACTGTATAAATCTTTAATGAATAAGAAACAGGAAAGATTAATTTTTACTTGATAGGCAAAATCTTCTAAAATTTGGGATCCAAGATGATAGAAAGTTTAGAAACAATTCTATATAATGAGGTCCTTAAAAATTATAGATTTAATAACTGCTTGTTTTCTTTAATCATGTAACCCTAAAATAATCAGTAAAATGCTTGATTAAAATATTATTTGGGGTTTTGGGTTCGAGTGCTAGTGGGCTAGCATGAGGGAGGCCCTGGGTTCATTCCTAGCACTGACACCAAAAAAAAAAAAAAAAAAGGATTATCAATAAGCTGAACATAGTGGCTCACGCCTGTCATCCCAGCAGTTCAGGAGGCTGAGGCAGGAGGATTGCTGTTTTAAAGCCAGCTTCAGCAAAAGCGAGGCACTAAGCAACTCAGTGAGACCCTGTCTCTAAATAAAATACAAAATAGGGCTAGGGATGTGGCTCAGTGGAAGAGAATCCCTGAGTTCAATCCCCGGTACCACTCCCCCCACCAAAAAAAGAAAGAAAATACCATGTGAAAATCATCTGCCCTGCAACATGGATCCTGGAGGCCCGGCTACACCCACTTCCCTTCAGTGTTTCTGCAGATTTGGAATCTTGCCTGGTAGGAAGAGGGCAGCTGGAGGAACCAGCTCTGCCTCTACATGACAACCTTCCCAGGGGGGATTCTGTGAGTCTGGGGGGCCACTGACCCACAAAGACAGGAATGTTACCATCAGTGTCGGAGTGGATGACGTCAACAAACTGTGCATCGCTGGGATCCAATCTGTCCTGGGGAAGCCTCCCGTTGAATAAAGGGCCCGCAGGGTCGAGACCTGGAAGGAAAACAGAGTGGCTTGGCAGCCCCACGCCATGAGTCACCGGCCCTGGGCCTTTGATGCCTCCCAAGGAAGATGTTTCACAGGCTGCAGGGCCCCCTCAGGTGGGCGAGCGCTCACATTCCCATCCTGCACTGTCAGGACTCCTTTCCACAGCCCTGTAGCTCTTTCCCACAGTAGAGATGGTTACCCTGACCATGGCCCTGGGAACGGCACCCCGACTCCAGGAGGAGGCACAGCCCAGGCAGAGTTCCACACACATGGGGCGGGGGCGGGGGGTGGGTAGGGGCTGGGATACACTGGCTCCTCAGGAAACAAAGCTCCACAGGGTTCATAAAAGAGAAAAAGCAAATGCTATATCTTATTTTATCTCATTTTAGGTGATCCAGAAACCCCATTCAGTCCTTCCTTCTTGTTATTAATACAAGAAGCTTTACAGTTTCCCTGGTATTCATATCCTAGTTCATTAATTTGCATTGCAAACCTGCGAGGGAGGCAGGGCAGCTATTACAATTCCCATTTTATAGGTGAATGAACTGAGGTTTTGGGGAGATCAAACATCTTGAGGAGAGCCCAGCCTCTCAGTGCAACCTCCTCTGACTGTTGAGCTCTTTGGTTTCACTGCACAGAGCTTAGCAAGCTCAACAGGAAAGGGTCGAGCCAGGTACAGACCAGGTATCGAAGAGGTTGCCCGTCCCTGTAGATACTGCAGATATCACCCACTCCTTAAGTGCCTGGACTGAATTCTTGCCAATGTTAATGTTAACATTAACACCTTGTCAATGTTAGCTGGGTGTTTCTCACCATCACTGTGAAACAACTGGAAAAATAGGGGAGCAGCTCTTCTGATACTGTAACCACAAAATAAAAACTTTAAAAAAAAAATCCAGAGGCTCAAAAAGGCACTTAACTAGAGCCCTATGTGAAGTGAAGATCTCAAGGAATATATCTCTTGAAGCTTTAATTTGTGAATATCACTTTTTTAAAATTTTGTTTCTGGTGCTAAGGTTTGAACACGCTAAATTTGTGCTCTTCTACTGAGCTACACCCCTAGTCCCTGCAAATGTAATTTTAGATGACATCTCCCATCCACCCATGTTACATATGAAATCCAAATTGAGCATCTTTGCTTTGATTTTCCTGGTTCTAGCTTGAGTCTCTCCATTTCTCCTCTCCCAATGCACTTCTGCTTCCCGGAGACACTTATTTATCTACCCTCTTTCCTTATTTTCCCCCTCCCAGCCTTTCTTCCTCTTCTGTCTGCTCCCAACTGAAACTGGTGTGGGAGGAGATGGGCCAACACCCAGGCACCCAAGTTCACAGGCTGTTCTCAATACAACAGGAAAAATTCCATAGTCTTAGAAAGAATTTGTCCCCCACCAGGAAGTTCCTCCTCCCTCCTCATATCAGACAGCACTAGTTCCTGTCTAAGAAAATAAAGAATGAGAGCCCCAGTTTATAGCCACCTCCAGCTCATTGGCAGAGAAAACACCTAAACCAGGGCAATTTTGAGAGTGATGAGGGTACTGTTCATAATCATACCAGGATAAGAGGTATAAACCAGGACAGTCACAGGCAAAATTGGAATTATAATATCCATAGTGATACACCATAGCAAATGATCAGCTGACAATGTCAGTCAAAAAATTTATAGCAAAATTGACTAAAAACCTGTACACTCGCCAGGCATGGTGACTCATACCTATAAACCCAGTAACTTAGGAGGCAGAGGCAAGAGGATTACAAGTTCAAGGCCAACATCAGCAATTTAGTGAGATCCTAAGCAACTTAGCAGACCCTGTCTCAAAATAAAAAATAAAAATGGCTGGCAATGTAGCTCAGTAGTTAAGAATCCCTGGTTCAATCCTCAGCACTGAAAAAATAAAAAACAAAAACTGCACACTGCGTGAACAGATAAACATACAGCACCAACAAAACAAAACACATTTTATTTAATGCAAGATATCCAAAATATCATGTCCATGTAATCAATAAAAAATTACTATTTTTTATATTCTGTGTTTTTGTTATTATTCTCAGTCTTCTAAATCGAATGTGTACTTCATACAACAGATCTCAGTGGGACTAGAGGTTGCTCTATAGTTTCTCAGAGTATGGAGCTCATACACCTCCAGCTCATTGGCAGAGAAAACACCTAAACCAGGGCAATAACCCTGGTTATAACCATCTGTATCTTCTGGTTAAAAATACAGATTCCTGACCCCCAACTTAGGAGATTCTCAACCAGCCCATTCACATTGTCCTCAGCACCCCAAAGCAGATTTTATATACAATCAAGTTTGAGAATCAAATTTAATGTATTCACAAATGATCCAGGTACTTGAAATGTTTGCAATCCATTCATCATCTGCCATCTTCCCTTGGAGAAGTTAAAGATAGGGACTAGGGATGTAGCTCAGTTAGAGTGTTTGCCTAGCAATGAGGAAAAAACAAAAACAAAAACAAGAGAGATGCATGGAGAGGAAGAGCAAAAGGAGGGACAGAAGAAAGAAAGAAATGGAAGAGGTGAAGCATCCATCAAGACCATCAAGGTAAGTAACAGGCAGACCCATCCCATCCATGGGAGTGAGATGTGAATTGTGTCCTTGGGTTACAGGCCCCGTTCCCACCCTGCAACCCAGTGAGCCCACCCAGGCAAGGCAGAGGAAGAGGAGTAGGGAGGGGAAATGCTTTACTTCCTTAGCTGCTCTTGGGAAAGACTGGGACTAACCTTGGGACTCAGAGGACATGGAGATAGAAAACTGAGCTGTGCATGATTGGCAGAGTCCAGGCTATGGGGCACAGTCACATGGGCTGCCCTGGGAATTTCCATGGCCACAGACAGCACATGTTGTAGTTTGCTTTCAAAGTAGTTGTGGAAACTGATTTGCTGGGAGGCTTAGGAGTGAACCTGGCTTGCAGATAGAACGAGAGAGGTGGTGGGCTGCAGAACAAATGTTGTTCATCTCTACCCAGACTCTGCTCAGTGAGCACAGAGCCACATCCTCAGACTCAATTGATGTCACATTGGTAGCTTGAGATCAGCCATGGTGGGAGTTTTAGACCCCCCAAAATCAGCAATTGCTACAAATCAGGGCCTACCTATCTGCCTTTCTCTTTTTTTTCCCCCTTCCCCTCCCTCTTTCTTTACCTCCCTCACTCCCTCCCTCTCTCTCTCTCTTTCTTTCCCAACAGATACATAGGCAAACTCAAGCCATCTGTCCTTTTTACAGGAGAAAAATATTTAAAGATACATTGCTTTCTAAACATAGTAATGATACATTTTCTTTTTTAAATATTTTTTTAGTTGTAGATGGATACAATGTCTTTATTTTATTGCCTTGTATGTGGTGCTTAGGATCGAACCCAGGGCCTCACGCATGTGAGGTAGGCTGAGCTACAATCCCAGCCCCAGTAATAATACATTTTCAACCTTAAGAAACCACTTTGCTTTCCTAAGAAAACAGATAAATAAGATGAGGAAACCTGAACCTTCAGGTTAAAGTGGAATTTAAAAAATAGTCAGGACAAACAATATGACCTAAAACACCATGGCTAGAATTGATGCCAGTGAGAGAGAGAGAGAGAGAAACAGAACAACAGAGATGGACACAGAGTCACAGAGGTAAAGGTGACTTGTCCAGGGCAAGAGCTGGGGCAGTAACTCAGTGGTAAAACACCCCAGTACCTCAGAAAGGAAAATAACCAACAAAGCAAAACCCCTCTGGGTGTGAGGATGGATTCAGGGAAAGTTGAATGGAAGAGGTCAAGGTCTTGGAAATAGAGAGCCACCCTTGCCCTCAGGGGTGAATAGGTAAGAGATCTCAAGCAAGGAAGTCTTTGTTTGGGGTTTAACCTGCTGCATTTTGGAGAGTTTTCATTCAGTGCTTGCTGGAAAGCTGATAATTAACAGAATCGGGCCTAGCCATCAAAATTCCCATATCATTTTCCTACCATGAGATCACTTCTGGGGACTGTGATGTACTAAGTATGTAATTTGGCCATTCTAGATTAAATAAGACTCTGTTCAGGTCACATAGATCAAATTCCCACAGGACATCGCAGTTTTCCTAGCTATAAAAGAAATTAAGTCACCACCAGTCTTTTCTGTGGCACACAATTTATAAAGTGCTTTACATATATTTTATTAAATAATAACCCAAGGTTAACATTATTATGGTTTTTCTTTTGCAGAATGGAGTCCATGATCAGAGAGGTTAGATAATTGGAAGAGACAGGCATGGTGACGCACACCTGTAATCCCAGCAGCTGCGGAGGCTGATACTGGAGGATCATGAGTTCAAAGCCAGCCTCAGCAACAGCAAGGCACTAAGCAACTCAGTGAGACCCTGTCTCTAAATAAAACACAAAATAAGGCTGGGGATGTGGCTCAGTGGTGGAGTGCCCCTGAGTTCAATCCCCAGTACCAAATATATATATGTATGTAAATAAATAATAATTGGAAGAACTGGCTCTAAACCTGAGGACTAGGATTGCCTATCTAATATTCCCCCAGTAATAACTACCTGGCTCAAGCTGCTACCCCACAGACCCAAAGGAGTCTTACCTGTAATTCTCCCCAGCTGCCCATCATACATTTCTCCAACAAATCCAGCTATGTGGGCTCCTAGACTTACTCCAATCATATAAATGTTGTCAAGAGAAGCTCCTTCTGCCTGGAATTTCAACAAGTCCATAGTTACAAATCTTGAGGAGTCAAGGAATTGACTACATTTGGAGAAATGTCCTAGCTATTGACTTTGGAGAAAAATTGCTAAGTGTCTTTCATCTATTGTCTCATTTAAACGCCACAACACCCCCACAATATAAATACTATTCTTTTCATTATACAGATGAAGAATCTGAGACCCACAGTTGAAATCATAGTAGAGGTCAGGAAGCTGGAAGCAGGGTAGAGCAGGATTCAAACTCACCAGCCCAACCTCAAACTTGTACTTTAACTTTTATGTCATGGTGAGTCCACTCATGCTGTTTTTTTGTTCGTTTTTTTTTTTTAATATATTTTTAGATATTGATGGACCTTTATTTTATTCATTTATTTATATGTGGTGCTGAGAATTGAACCCAGTGCCTCACACATGCAAGGCAAGCGCTCTACCACTGAGCCACAACCTCAGCCCCTGTTCATTTTTTTGTACTGGGGATTGAAGCCAGGGGCACTTAAG